>WEIT01027531.1:41945-61052 GCA_013389985.1 Dryoscopus gambensis
GGGGATCCCCAGCGGGGCGGGCAGGGGGTGTCACCCGGCAAGGCGGAACCCCCCGGGTGAGCGTTTGAGGGGGGGTTAGGGGGGGTGCCCTTCTGCGGAACATCCTCCACCCGTGGGTCCGGCTGGGGGTCCCCCCTCTGCGGTCCTTGTTGGGGTCCTCCCAGTGGGGTGGGGGAATCCTTCCCGATGGTTAGGGGGGTCCTGATAGGGGCTCGGGGGTTCGGCCCCTACAGGAGCCCCTTGGGGGGATCCTGCCCTGCGGGAACCTCTATGGGGAATGGGGGTCCTGGCCCCTCCACCCTCCCCTGCCTGGCCCGGGGGGGTCCGTGGGGTCCGGCAGCCGCAGCTGGGCAAAGTCCCACGCGGGTGTCCCGTGTCACCGCGCTGACCGCTCTCCTGCCGCCCTCCGCAGGCATCTACGTGTGTGCCAAGTGTGGCCATGAGCTGTTCTCCAGCCGGGCCAAGTACGAGCACTCGTCCCCGTGGCCAGCCTTCACCGAGACCCTGCGCGGGGACAGCGTGGCCAAGCGCGAGGAGCGCCCGGGCGCTTTGAAGGTGCCGATCCCCGAACCCTTGGGATGTAGCAAAACCCCTCCCGGGCTCGTTTTCCATGAGCCCGTGAGAAAGCCGGATTGCTGCCAACCCTCCGCTTGCTCTTCCAGGTGACGTGTGGCAAGTGTGGCAACGGGCTGGGCCACGAATTCCTCAACGACGGGCCCAAGCAGGGCCAGTCCCGCTTCTGAATATTCAGCAGCTCGCTGAAGTTCGTCCCGAAAGGTACCAGCTGTGGCTTGGCAGCTGTCCCAGCCCGGGGAGTTATTTTGGGGGCACGCTGTGTGCGCTGCACTGCTTTCGGCAGGGCGGGCCTGGCCGTGCTGATAACGCCGGGGAGCTGCTCGTGGGCTAAATCAGGCTCAGCCTGCTCAGCTCGAGGCTCCCCGACCTCCCACTGGAGCTGCTGGGTGTGAACACGGGTCTCCGTGGCTTTGAGGGGTGGCTGAGTTTTGGGAGGCTTCTCTGGGGGTGCAAAGCGAGGGCAGAGAGCCCCTGTGGTGGCACTGAGGGGCTGGGGGGGTTTGCTCGTCACTCCCTGGGGAAGTTGTCGAAGACAAGGCTGTCAAGGAAAGGCCCCAGGAGGCCAAATTCCAGGCAGCACCACGGCCGTGAGCTGCTGTCCGGCTTGTCAGGCTGTGATGGTGCTGATGTTGTGTAGCAACACCCCCAGATAAAAAGGGTTGGTGGTTCTGGAGGAAGAAACATGAGCCCTGGGTATTCCTCCCTGTTTTTTAGGTAAAGCTGACAACGACCTGAAGGAGAAGTAAGCGAGCTGCTGCACCTGGCACTGCCCTGGGCTGATCCTGCCTTCACTCCTTGGGGTGTGATCCACTGCCAAGGGGACCCACAGCAGGAGGAACCCCAAGGAAGATCCTGGTTTCTCTGTCCCAATTCCCTCCTGATTTTCCAGTAGCGGTTTCCCCTTGATTTCCCTGTCAAGGTTTTATGCCCTGGTTTCCCTGTCATGGTTCCCCCTGTTTTCCCTGTTCCAGTTCCTCCCTGATTTCTCTGTCACAGTTCCCCCCGGTTTCCCTGTCAAGGATTTATCCCCTGGTTTCCCTGATCTCTTCTCCCCTATTTTCCCTGTCACAGTTCTCTCCTGGTTCCTCCAGGTCCTCCTTGGGGCTGTTCCAGCTCCATTCACGGAGCTCCTGTGCCTGTGCTGAGCTCTGGAGAGGGTTTGCTGCTGACTTCAGCCGAGCCAGGACAGTCTCCAGATCCCAGGCAGGCACTGATGCAGTCCAGGGTGGCTCCACTGGCACTTCCAGGGAGTAACGCGGGATTAGCCAAGGTCAGAGTGTGGGTTAATCCCTGGAGCTATTCTGGGCTGGGATCACGGTATGAATTGCCCTATATAAACCCTTCCAGGGTGCTGGGGCAAGGATGTTTTATGGTCCCACTGGGCAGCATCCAGGTGTTTTCCCCCTCTGCCCACCCTGCACACAGCAGAGATGGTTCTACATCCGCGTCCTTGACTCCGCCCTGGCCTTACACCTGATTTAGCACTGTGCAATAAATTCCAGTGGCACTCGGGCTCCTCCTGGCTGTGCCCTGGTGGGAGGGAGGCCGGAATTGGGCCCACGGGCTGCACTCAGCACCACTCAGGCTCCAGGAATCACATCTGCGCTGCCTCAATGCTCCCAAGAGCTGTCACGCTGATTCTCCTTAATTCAGCACCTGATTTGTGGCCTTCCCTGCCTGTCCCAGAAGCCAAATCCTCCTCTGGGATCGATACACAAGGATCATTGAAGATGGGGAAGGCTGTTGCTGACCCGTGGGGTTTAGAGGGGCCGCGCTGCCGGTGCTGTTCTGGTGCAGCTGCACTCGGGGACACGCTGGGGGCTTTTCTCTCCCTGTGTTTTGCCTCAATCCCACGGATCCAAGGGCACCAGGGGAAGTTTGCCACACCAGCTCATTCCCTGGAGCTCACTGCTGGTCTCGTACCTCCTTCCATACTGAAAATAAAGCACTGATTCACTGTGCTGGAGTGTTAAACACGCTGGGAATGGCATCCCAGTGTCCTGGGTTCCTTCTCTGCTCCGTGGCTGCAGGGATGGGGAGGCTGGGGGGGTGGGATGTGTGTGGTTTTACCTGGAATCTTTCCCATTACTCCAGGTTTTGCCATGGGAAAGGGGGATGCTGATGCATTGGAGGTCTCTGGGCGTTCCCAGGGCCAAAGCTCCACTGGGAAGGTTTCCTTTTCACTCCACTTCCCACTTTTTCCCAAAGGAAGCTGGTTTAGCTTGTTCCAGGTGTGTTCTTGGTGCTTCCTGAGCTGTCAGGATTTTTTGGGCACAGGGAGCTGAGTTTCTCACTTCCCCACACAAAGCTGTCTGCAGGACTGGAAGCCACAACCCTCAGCCTCACAAGGGGCTCTTCACCCCAGTGGAGCTGGATGCCAGATCCCTGGAGCCTGGAGGCTCGAGCTGGGCTTTGCCAGACTCCAGTTCCCTGCTCCAAAGGGGTGAAGTCCTCTCTGGAACACAGGAGCCAGTGCCAGCTCTCTCCCCTTTGCCCTCAGCTCGGGTCAACCTCCAGCTCTAATTATTCACCAGGTTCCAGCCTGAAGGTCCAAGTGCCTTTTGACTGATTAATCCTTGGATTTTAGGATATTAAGGGGAAATTCTTCCCTGTGAGGGTGGGGAGGCTCTGGCACAGGGTGCCCACAGAAGCTGTGGCTGCCTCTGGATCCCTGGCAGTGCCCAAGGCCAGGCTGGACAGGGCTTGGAGCACCCTGGGATAGTGGAAGGTGTCCCTGCCCATGGCAGGGGTGGCACCGGATGGGATTTAAGGTCCCTCCCAACCCAAACCATTCCAGGATTCTCCCAGGTCAGGTGACATCCGCGTGAGCCCCGGGGCGCTGGAGGTGTGGAAGGAAGGGATTTTTGGAGTGGTTTCCCCTGAGGTGCTGCGGTGGAAGGGAAACCTTGGCAGTGCCAGCGGCGAGGGGACGGCAGAGCTTCCTCCCCACGGCGGGCAGCGTGTGCCAGGGGAGATCCAGGCGGGATCCCTCCCGCTCCTGCCCTGCCCAGCAGGGGATCCCACGGGGGATCCGGCCGGAATTCCACGCTGCCTTGCAGTTCGCGGATGCGGGCACGGGAGGGTGCAAGCGCCTTTCCGAACCCTTCCAGGGAGGGAAGGGAAGGAGAAGGCTGCTCCTGTGGGATCCCCCTGCAGCAGCAAGGAAATACCCCCGAGCCAAAACCCGCCGGGATGGTTTAAATAGGGCTGGGACATTCTCATGGAAATCTGGCTGGAGATGGGATTTTAGTAGGAATATTAAAGACCTGAGAGTGCAGAGCTCCAGGCAGCGCCTGGTGCTGAGGATTCAGGATGCAATCCCGCAGGACAGATCCCATCCCGTCCCGTCCCGTCCCGTCCTGTCCCGTCCTGTCCCGTCCCTCCCGTCCCGTCCTATCCCATCTCCCCGAGCACCCTCAGCCCTGGGCACCACAGGGTCCCTCCCCGGACCACGGTGGCTGCTCGGGGCGCTCGGAAATCTGCTCTTCCCTCCCTCACTCCATGGCCCGGGCGTTCCCTCTGCCATTCCTCCTCATTTCATTATCCCACTAATGACAATTCTGCCTTAACAAGATGATTTTGCTTAGTCGGGAGCAGCCGCCCCAGCCCGGCTCTAACGACACAAATTAAATTACGTTTCCAGGCCGACACAAACTTCCCTGATTGTTTAAGAAATCATTCATTTCCTCCCACGTAGCCTCCAGCTGACCTCACTTTTGAGTTTTGTCATTTTTTTCCCCACATGCCGCGCACAGGACCTGCCCCTGACCCTCCTCGGGATGGCTCCAGCCGCCGGCAAAGCATCCAGAGCCCGCCGAGATTTAGATTAATTCTCTAATAAGACAACAAGCCCTATAGAAATTATGTTATCCAAGGAAAAGGGAGATGACCTGGAGGCACTCGGAAGCTCTAATTACCGCTGTTCCTCGGGGCCGGTGCCTGGCTGCTCCTGCTCCTCCTGCGCCCTGGAATTCTCCGACGTTTCCAGTGGCTGCCCCGCATCACAGGGATGGCTCCTTTAATATCTGTGTCATTTTATTTAATATTTCCTTTTGATCCACAGTTTTTCCCACTCCAAAAGCCCAAGGCCCCAAAGCAGGATTTTCGGGGGTTACCCATCCCTCGGGACAGGGAGCACAGCCTGATTTGGGATGCTCTGGCACCACTGTTCCTGACAAACGTTGCCTCCATCCCGAGCTGTGCCAGGTCTCATCCCTTTGGTGGCCTCTGGAGCACCAGTTTTCTTCAGAGGGATTATTTGGATTCGTTTTGGGGCTGTGAAAACGCAGGGTTTGTGTTAATTACAGGAAATAAAGGGATGGAAATTTAAAAAAAATCATACCCCATCATGATTTGCCAGTGACACGGGGTTGGCAGGAGGAGAGGAGCCTCCCATCACCTCATCTGCTCCATCCCGGACCTCACCTGTCCCCCAGCACCTCCAGCTGCAGCTGGAGAAAATCCAAGGCTTATTCCACTTCATTCACCACTAACAACTTCGTCTCCCTATCCCAAATCCCACCTCTAGCTGGGCACTGGCTGATCCCTTTCCCGAAGTTTGGTTAATCCGACTGAACCTCCCAGAGCCACAAGGTGGGGAAATTTGTTTTCGGTTTGTGGTGTGCGTTAATGAGGGAGGTAATGACTGGAGACATCCAGAGCGAGTCTGAGCATGCCGGAAAAATGTTTAGCCCAAGGAAAATTTTAATCCTTTTTTTTTTCCCCCCTTCTCTGGTTGTTGAGATCTGACTTTTTAAGGCAATTAGTGAGGGTTTAGTTGTTAATCAGTCATACTTAGACACTCGCTTTGGGATCTTATCTCCTGCTCCCAAGTGAGCATCGCCTCTAATCATGAGCTTCGTTTTTGATGTGGGAAATACCTGTCCCAGGCGTGTTCCTGCGCTCGGCACCAGCTGCACCAGGGCAGCACAGGGGAGGTTTAGATGGAATATTAGGAAAATTTTTTTGTGGAAGAGGTTGTAAAGCCCTAGAACTGTCTGGTGGAGTCACCAGCCCTGGAAGTGTTCGAGGACATGTGGATGTAGCCCTCGAGGACGTGGGTTAGTGGTGACCATGGTGGTGGTTCTGGTTGGACTTGATGAGCTTAAAGGTCTTTTGCAACCTTAACAATTCTGTGAGTCCATGCCTGAAGGGCCGTGTCCATCACGGGCTCCATGCTTATGGTAACAGCATCCCAAGTTTTGTGGGTGGCTTCCTTCTGGGTGTCCTGGGGTGGGACTGATCCCCACGTGCTGTGGGTGCCACTGGAGCCGGTGGTGGCTCTGAAACAACAGAGCCAGCACGGGAATGTCACAGCTCTGCTGCCCTCCCCCTGCTCCAGCGTGGAGCTGGGTGAGCCCAAATCTTCCCCGTGGCCCTGGGGAAGGGTTCACCACAGAAGGATGTTTCAGGCTATGCCAGCATCACTCCAGCCTCGTGCCAGCATTGGTCTGGCCCTGGGAGCACCCAGTCAGGCTTGTGCCAGCATCAATCCGGCTCTGCCAGCACCAGTTCAGCCCTGCCAGCATCAATCCAGCTCTGCCAGCATCATCCCAGCCCTGCCAGCACCAGGCCAGACCTGAGAGCATCAGTCCAGCCCTGCACCAACACCAGTCCAGCCTTCCCAGCCTTGGTCCAGCCTCATGTCAGCATCATCCCAGCCCTGTGAGCATCAGTCCAGCACCCCCAGCACTGGTCCAGCCCTTCACCAGCATCATCCCAGCCCTGTGAGCATCAGTCCAGCACCCCCAGCACTGGTCCAGCCCTTCACCAGCATCATCCCAGCCCTGTGAGCATCCATCCAGCCCTGTGGCTGCTCCCGTGGCCACCCTGATGTGCCACAACCCCAAACCCCCGCGTTGGAGGCTGATGCCCGGCCGGGGCTCTCTCCCCTCGTGGCTGCTCTTTCAAACAACCCACTTGACTGTCTGCAGTAATGATTTGTTGCTTGTAAAGCCGCCGTGATTAACTACAGTTTAGCCTCCTGGTTTCATGTCTTATCATGTTTCATCTCACACAAAAGACATTTACAGTCTATTTTCAACTTCAAAGCAAATGCTTCTTGCGTGAGCATTAAGGCAGGCAAATATTTAAGCAGAACCTGTATGGCATTAGTGTCTCTTGATGTTCCCTGCTGAGTGAGGATGGATGGCTGCCCCAAAAGGCAGGTTTTTCCTATTGTTTTGTGCAGCAGTGATTAATATTTCATGTTCCCACTGTTACAGATTTGCTGGCTGGCACTGGCCTGCCCTGACAGTGCTTTCTTCATGTCTTACATGTCCAGCTTTTGTGCACTTGGATATAGGGAGTGTGACTCTTGGCAGGGTCCTCTGGGCTTATTGAAGCCTCCAGCCTAAATTTTTTGAATTAAGTTTGTCTTGATGACGTTAGGGAGGGTGGTGTGTTCTTCTTCCCCACACACACCTCTGTCCTGTCCCTTCATGGAGCCCCTGGCTGCCCCAGATTTCGGGTGCATGGTGTGGCCTCCCTCCCTGGCTGTGCCCCTGCCGGGATGGGAGCAGCGGGGATGGCACTGGGGGAACAGATCCTGCAGCAGCCAGAGGGTGAGGCTGGGTCCTGCCCTACAGAGATGTGGGGTATGGACTGGGGTGAGAAGCTGCTCCCATGCCTGGTACCACCCTCTGTGGCACTGGCATCACCCCGGGCACCGCCACCACAACCTGGCACTACCGTGGGGTTCTGCTTCCCAGCTCCAGAGGAGGAAACACAGCGTTTGCACTGGATCCACCACCACTTCCACACCACAATTCCTAAAGCCCCACCGAATTCCCAGCCAGCCTGTCAGGGCAGGATGCAAACAGCCCAGGACCAAATTCCTCTGCTTTGAAGCCACGCTGGAGAGCGTTTGTCAGGACATTAAATAGAATAATCCCAGGAACCGTGAGGGCCAGCTCTGCTTATCCTCCAGCCTGGAGTTCATCTAATTCAATTAGCATGACCAGTAAATAGCACTTGTTTTAATTCAGATGCAGGGGTTGTTGTGGCTCGATCCTTTCATTTCAGGAGGAGGGGAGCTGTGGGAAGACTGCCAAGAATTTCTGCAGAGCCCACATTTGTTACAGCACCGCAGGCTCTGGCTCTGGGTGCTCGGAGGCCACTGCCAAGTTGTGTTTGGGATGAGGTGGGAGCTTCCCAGAGCACCTGGGAGGGTAAAAGGATTTTAAACTGCGTCACTATTGGGTGGAAAATAAAGAGTTGAAAGCCACCGGGAGGGAATAAGCGGTGGAGTCTATTTAAAGAGGAAAAGCTGCGCTCAGGAGCGATGCTGGGGCCGTGTGTCTGCAGGGCTGTGCTCATTCCTCCCAGATTATTTCAAATTTGAGCATCTTTTCTGCATCACAGGCTATCTTTGTTCTCCTCTGACGTCTTGGGATTTTATGGCCGGGGCTGTTCCTGCCAGCAGCGCCACAGCTCTGCTGGAAATCAACTTCCCTGCTTTAAACCCAATCTCGCAGGCATCCGATTCAAAGCGAGGCTCCAAATTAGTTAATCTCAGATTAATTTAAGATGCTGGCTCCGATGGGTGGAGCACCAAGGCTCTGGCAAGGATGCAACACAGGCAGGAGATGCTGCCTCTCCCAGCACATCCCATGTCTGTCCGTCCATCCGTCTGTCCAGGTGCGGGATGCTGATCCACGCAGCTCCGTGCTGCCTGTCCCGGGCTGGTTTCCCGGGAATTCTGGCTGGAAAGGGGCAGAGTTTGTGGGTGCAGGTGGGCGCTGTGAGGTCGGTGAGGGGTCCGGGGCTGAAGAAGCCGGGGAGACCCCTCCAAGCCGAGCGAGGGGCGGTGCCAGGGCGGCACCTGCGCCTCGGCAGGGATTAAACGGGAACAAGGAGAGGCTGGATTTGCCAATACCCGCCGAGGGGTGAGAGGGATCAGGGCGAGATGGATCCTGTCTTCAACTGCAGCTGCTCACATGTGTGAGTCGCCCAAATATGTGAGGTATTTGTTTAATTTCTCCATTTGAGGCCAGCGCCGTGTCCTGATGCTTATCAAACCTGGGGCTTGGACCAAGGCTCCGGGGAGGAATTGTGCTCTCCTGTTAATCTAAGGCATAATTTAAATCCTCCAAATCTGGCCCAAATTGAACCTTTGTGTGGGGCACTGTTGGAGCAGGATTGTTTTCACCCAGGGTTGTGCAGGGTCTGAGTTTGTGCTTTGAGTGACAGACGGGTGAGGGGGATATTTTGGATCTGGGCATCCCGGGGAAGTGGGAGCATCCAAAGGGAGCTGTGACCACCTGAGCTCAGCCTCGGCCAGGCTGTGAGTGCCTCCCGATGCTTCCCAAGCTGTTCCCAGCATCCTGGGGAAATAATTCGGCTGGCGCCGGGGTCCTGCTCCACCCGCCCGGCTCTCCCCGGGGACCTGCGGCTGAGCCGCGCTGGTGCTTCCCGGGAGAGCTCTGCCCGCGGCGCTCCAGCCCACGAGGAAGCCGAAATGACTGCAAACCATAAAGGAGTCTGTAAAATTAGCGGCTAATTAGCAGCGACTGCAGGGTACATCGCAGCGCGGGCCGGCCGCGCTCCCAGCCCCAGACGTTCGCGTGCGCCCGTAGCCCTGAGCCACCACCTTGTAATTGCAAAATTAGGGCGAAACAAGGGATTTGTTGCTACAAATGATAAGAGGAAGTGGAAACACCTCCTAGCAGAGCTCTGGCAAGGCAACATCCGCCTCCGGGCGCTGCGGTCCCCAGGAGGGAAGGCGGAGGGGCAGGACTCGATGCAGCAGTTGGCGAACGCGGGGCACAGGATGCAGCCGCGGGTAGATGTGGGCTGGAACAGGGTCTGGTGTCCCCTGCCACCAAATCTATTGTCCCCTGCCGCGGCACGGAGGGATGGGCTGGCACAGCCCCCAGAGGAGGGAGGGGGATGGACCAACCAATAACTAACCGAGCAAAACCAAACCAAAAATATCCCATGGGTCAACAAATAACCCCTGGGCACGGGTTATTGGTGAATTTCAGGGCTGGGATTTTCCCTTCCCTCTGCTCCGGCTGCAGGCAGCCCCGAGCTGGGCAGCCGCGGAGGGGCCGAGGACTGCAAAGCATTTGCTGCAGAATCTGAAGAATTTGGAGTGAAACCCCCAAAGAAATTAAGGACAGATGGGTTAGAGGGGAAAAAAGAAACCCAAATTCCTTCTGCTGCTCGGTGCCTGCCTCCAGGGCACTGCCTCGTCCCTGCTGTGGCTGTGCTGAGGGGAGGGAGGGAGGGACGGACGGATGGATGGATGGATGGGCATCTTTCATGCCAGGCAGCCACCGTGAGGACACCAGAACTGGGCCCAGGGGATGAAGCTCCTGCAGCACCCAGGGCCATCCCCGCTCTGCCTACGGCTGACCCTGATGGCCCTGGGCTCCTCTGGAGCTCCATGATTCCTATCCCGCGGTGGAGCCGCTCCTCAAGCAGAGAAAAGCGAGGGACATGGGAGGAAAATAAACCTCCTCTCCTCCAACCAACAGCTCCTGGTGAGGCTCCGGGGCCGAGCCGACCCCAGGGGCTGCCCGGGCTGTGAACCCCAGCCCCACCCCCGTGTTTATGTCCCGTAATCATCGGGATTAGGAGTTTTCTGCTCGGGCTGGCGCTGGCAGAGTCACCCAACACCTGCGTGCTGACTTCAGCACCTCAAATATTTCTGATGCAATTGCTTTTATTCCCCTCCTAAAGCAAATGTGATGTGTTAATGAGTAGAAACGAAGCATAATTGTTCCTTTGTGTGAAATCAGCCGGGGGAAATCGCGGCAGTTTGGTTGCAAAACTGGAGCTGCGAACAGGTTTGGGGTGGGACCCACCTGGGCTTGGGGTGGCTGGGAGAGCAAACCTCCTGTGGAGCTGCCGGCGGGAGGAAAAGCAGCGGGCAGGGATGGGAAATGGGCATCCCCTCCTCTTGGAAGGTGCTGTGGGTCACGGCCGGCGGACAGGGCTCGTTACCAGCGTGTGTTTGATGCGCTCCCATGTGCCAGGCTGAGGTGAACGACATCCAGATGAAGCCACCGCTGGCACTGCCGCGGCCGGGGCGGGGGACGAGGCTGAGTGTTTGCGGATGCAGTGCTCCAGATGCAAACAATAAGGCCAGCGGATCTTGATTTCATCTGTCAAGTAATTGGGCTGGAAGTCTGTGATGGAAATGACTCCACATCAAGCGCTCGGCGCTCAGATGTGACCCATCCCCGGCCGGGGGGCGGGGGCCGCAGCCCGCGGTGGCCGTGATGAATATCCCCCAGATGTTCTCCCCCAGATGTTGTCCCCCAGGGGAGGCCAGACCCACACGTGTGTTGTTAATAACGCCAAAGATCTGAGGTTAAAAATGACCACGGGGCGTTCATGTGAGCCCCAGGATGGTGAGGCCTGAGGGCTGTGCCTGCCAGGGGGTGGTGGGAGAGGGGCTGGGAGGGCTGGCCCTGTGTCCTGGCTCTGTGCTTGGTGCTCCTGGCACTGAAGAGCCCCCTGACACCCCATCAGACAGCCCTGGCTGCTCTGGGGAGGCAGAGGATGCTCTGAGGAGCTCTGACAGCCATGAGGGTCAAAGATGGGGGTGACACGAGAGACAGGGATGCTCTGGGAGGCACATCAGGGCAGATCCCAAAGGCTTGTCCCAGTTCTAGGAATGACAGGCACTGGGCCCTGCATTTAAGCCCCTGACTGCCTTTGGGATGTTGTTTCCAAAGCTCTCCAGCCCTGGGATGCAAATCTTGTCTATGGCCACATGAGATCTCGAGGAACTGCCTGGAAAACACCCTGGTCCCCTGTGCCAGGCTGCTCCAGTCCCCTCAGCACTGCCCTGGGGACTCAAGTCCTGGTGCAGGAGGGAATTATGGCATGGACAGGGGTCTACCTGGGTTCCACCCCAAAGGTGTGATCCTAAAACCTGTTCCCAGCATTTTGGATTTATGGGCTCTCCTGTTTTCATCTGTGCTCATAAGCTGGGTCCACTGGTGGGTGAGACCCAGGGGACAACCATCTCCATGGTCCTGTGCTCCCTCCAGAGACGGCTGTTGGCTCTTCCCTTCTCCACGGGGCTCCTGGTCTTCATCCACGAAGATTCCACAGGGGCAGGGGCTGGTGCTGTTGGGATGTGTTTGGCAAGAGGGCGAGGAACAGGTCCCACCACATGGCTGAGCCGGGTCTGGGGATGGGACCTTCTGCTCCAGCTGACTCCAGTGGGGAGCGACAGGGGAGTCCTCGAGCACCAGCACCCAAATATTCGGATGATTTGAGGTGTGGGATGCTGGTGGGTACCAGGAGGCCTCATGATGGTGCTCTGGGGTCCCTGGGGCTGTCCTGGGTTGAGGAGCCTCAGGTTTTCAGCAGCTTCACTCCCGCCTCGTGTTCCTGAAAGCTCCTGTCGCCAGCCCCGCTCCAGACAATTCCTGGCTCCTTCCCGCAGCCCCGGTGAGCGCTGACCTGCCTTGGTGGGGAGGGGACAGGGCCCGCGGGGTCACGGGGCACGTGTGGGTCCCTGTGCTACGGGAACCAGACGCCAGCTGCCCCCGGGGAAGGGGATTTCCATCACCGGGGGGCTTTGGCTCCTAAATGGGGCTTTTCCCCCGAAGCTTTCCCCGGGGGTGTGAGGGATGCCCGCAGGCAGATCCCGGTGCCTGTGTGGGCAACCCCGGCACCTGCGGATTATAAAGCCCCGGGGAACTGCAGCCCCGGGGCTGGGGAGCCGAGCGTGTCCCCCTCCCTCTCCCGCTCTGGAGCCTTTCCAGCCTTTCCCTGCTGATTGCTCCAGCATGTGCGTCCCAGATGATGAGAGATGAGCGGGATCGGCCCCGCCGGCTGGGTGGGGCTCTGCAGCTGGACCCGCGCCCTGCCCTCGCTCTGCGCTCCCGTTCTGCTCCTCGCTCCCAGGTGAGACCCGAGGTCTGGTTGGAAGGTGGATGTTTTTCTCCCGGAATGTGGGACCGTGGCTCCAGCCGGAGCTGCTGCCCCCTGCCCCGGGTCTTGGTTCGGCAGCTCATGCTGCACCCGCTGCTGGGAGAGATGAGTGTCACAGGGTTCTGGGGTGGTTTGGGATGGGAGGGACCTTAAAGCCCATCCAGTCCCACCCCCTGCCATGGGCAGGGACACTTTCCACTGTCCCAGGGTGCTCCAAGCCCCGTCCAGCCGGGCCTTGGGCACTGCCAGGGATGAGAGCTCCAGGCTGGCCCAGGGAGTGGGACCATCGCTGTCTGGTGGGGGTGAAAATTCAGGATTCTGGCCTAAAGTGGGAGCCTGATCCTGCTGTTGCTGCTGAAATTCAGGTTTTAACACACTAAGCTCTGGAACCTGTGTTGCCAACGGAGGAGGTTTGGCTGGGGCTGCAGCTGGCCAGGGTTTGATCCAGTGCTGGGTTTTGTGTCCCTCTTTGACACCACATTTTTTCCTGTTTCCAAACCCCACCAACACCTGAAAGAAGGACCCTGGGAACCTCCTTGCTGCTTCCAGAGAGCCTTTTGAATCCCCCTTTCCCCCTCCATCCGTTTGAGACATTTTCCTTCGAACCTCACTTTGCGTTTCATTGTCGCTGGGCTCCGCTCCAGATGTTCCAGTGCTCGATCCCACACCTTTCTCTCCCTTTGGCCACTGGGCATTTGGCTGAACCAGAGCCAAATGAAAGCTACCCCCCACCTGTGCATGGAATTAGCAGCGGGCATGCCAGAGCTCCATGGACTCGTAAATGTGGCCATCTGCACCTGGCAACAGGATTTTTTAAAGGCAAACAAGGAAAACACCCCCTGCTCCTAAATGGGTTGAGTTTTTTCCCTCTGGGGGAAAAAAAAAAAAAGGAAACTTGTAAATGATTTGCTTGGAAAAAGCCATTTCCCACAGACTCAGGGGAAGGAGGATGAGTCCCAGCTGCTCGCTGCTGGAGTAGGAACAGCTCTGTGTGATTCCTGGCTGGTGTGAGGAGCATTTAGGACAGGATTCTTCAGCCCTGCCCTCCAAGGTGACAAGATGGGCCTGTCTTAGGGCACAGAGCCAGTCCTGCCTGCCCTCCCGGCTTTCCCACCGCAGTGCTGGGGAGAGCATCCTCGGGGCTGCCACCCCTCCTCTGCCATTCTCACTTCATGGGGTGCTGCTGCAGGGAAAAATGCCCCAGAGGCATGGTTTTAGGCTAAAAAAGTGGAATTAAACCATGCAGTGACCCTATTGGTAGCCTGCTGTAGATGTATTCTAAGCAAGAAGTTAGAGAGTCAGGAAGTCCCAAAAGGGTTTGGATGGGAAGGGAGCTGAAAGCCCATCCAGTCCCACCTCCTGCCATGGCCAGGGGCACCTTCCACTATCCCAGGCTGCTCCAAGCCTCTTCCAGCCTGGCCTTGGATCTCACCTGCTGTGGCCAGGAGAGGTTTCCTGACGTTCCCCTCCTCCCTCAGAGCTGAGCGGGTGCCTCATTCCCCCACCCCAAATGACATTATTGAATTTGCTCCTCAAGAGAGCACCGGGTGTTGGAACAGCAGCAGGAGGAATTCCTGCACTCCCATCCGTATTGACGGGCTGCTCCAGCCGTTATTGGGATGCTTCCAAGCTCATTAGGGAGATGTCTGTTTGCCGTGTAATTAACTCTAAATGAGATCAGCAATGAACATGTCAATATGGTTCCAGGAGTTACTGAGCTGGTAAGGAGCAGGTACAGAGCTGTCAGGACACCCCTGGCTGGTCAGTCGAGGCCCCTGGTGCAGAGGGATGGGCAGAGGTGCAGGAATAACTGCTGGGATGTGAGAGGTGTTGGAGAGGCTGGTGATGCTGAGCGCTTGTCCAGGAAAGACAGAGGGGGCTCCAGTAAATCCTCAGGGACTGAACCCACCTCCTCCCTGGGATTTTGGGGCTGTAACATCCACCAGGGCATTAGGAACCATTCTAGAATTCCCAATCCAGCTGGGGTCTGCAGCTGGACAGGCTCCAGGCCGTTCCCTTTGGCTGCATCCATCACCCACTGCCAACACTGATCCCACTGCGTGGCATCGCCTGGCTCCTTCCAAAGGACACTTTCTCCCCTGGAAATGCCCTTGCTGTTCCACACATCCACCCAGGATAAAGAAATCCCTCTGCTTCCACAGACCTGTGTGCCCAGACACTGGGTTACATCAAATTAAACACAAAAAAGTCACTTTTGTGCCTCCTCCCATCTCTGTAATTTTTTCACTCCCAGGATGATGCAAAATCCGTGTCACTCGTGTGTCCCCACCCATGAGGGCACCGCTGAGAGAGTAACTGCTCCCAGGGTGTGTGAGATGGGAAATGAGGAGGGGACTGGGCTCATGTCAGAGTCCCAGGGATGGGGTTTGCTCCAAGCTCTGTGGCTCTGCCTGCCCCAATAAAAATTGCACATTTCATGTATGTTATTTTTTAAATTGAAGCTTTAAAAAACCCAAACCAGTGGGTTTTGGCTGCTTTATCCCCTTATTGGGATTATTTAAATCAAAAGCAGAAATGGGGGGTGGGGGGAGGCTCCTTTTGTGACTCCAGCTGGATGGGAGCCAGCCACAGCTGCTGGAGCCAGAGGGTGGCCGGGGGTCCCGTGGTCCTGCAGGTCACTGTCCCAAAGTGCCATCAGAGGAACAACACAGAGCTGGTGCACCCACATCCTTTTTGGGCTGATGCAGGTCCCCCTGCCAAAACCCTTCCTCCTGGGATGCTGCTGCCTTCCCGAGCCAGGAGAATGGGTTTGTCCTGTCCACGCAGGCTCCACGTGGCTCAGCCCCTAAATCCCAGCGGAGACAGGGCTGGAGTGGGGAGCTGGGGTGACCAAAGGTCCTGGGGGTGACAGGGACAGCAGCTTGCTGGAGCTGGGGGGTGTTTTTGTTGCGCGAAGCCCTCTCCCCCTCCGGGAATGGGGCTGTCTCCAGCTCCCCGGAATCGCTGTAGCTGCGGGCAATTTTCTGTGTTCAAGTTTTGCAAAACCATATTAAGAAAAATCTCGCCCTGGCGCTGCTGGCTCTCCTCCAGGCTGGAAATTGCATTCCCCTGCTTGAAATTCCTCCCGGAGTTTCAGATGGAGAATGTACAACTTCACTTTCCATCTTGAGCTGCTGTCACACATTTTAATAACAGGGGCTGGGCTCCACCCCAGTGGTGGCTGCGTGCCAGGATTCTGGAGCGAACCCGTTGGAGCGGTTGCGGTGAGCCTTGGGATGGCTGTGGTGCTGCTGGAGCCGTGGCTCAGCCCCGGCCTCCCCAGCCCAGCTCAGCCTCTTGGAGCGAGGATGGCATTTGTGGCTTGGTTTTTAATCCTTGGTGATGAGTTTTTGGTGTCTCCTTCGCCCCAGGTGATGAGGAGCTGGGTGTGGAGGGGATCAGCTCCGTGTGCTGCACTCACGATCCGAATTAGGAGATGTGATCCATTCCTCCTCCTGGCTCGCATGCTGATTCTGTGATCTGCTCTGGTGAGCTCTAACAGAGCCCTGACAGTCCCACCTGGGTTTCTCCCTCTACATCCTGCCTCTCCCCACTGCAGGATCAGGAGAAATCCCACTGTGACATGACACTGATGATGGGTTTTTTCCCCCAAAACCCAGCGGATAAAGCTCAAAGCTTGCCAGGTCCCCGGGGCAAGGCCTTTGCTGAGACCCTGGATGGGACTACAGAGGGGTGACGGCACTGCCGAAGCTCCTGGTGACATCCCTGCCTGGGTGACCCCATGGACACTTGTGGTGGGGACCGCAGTGGAGAGCGACCTTGTCTCATTGCCTGGTGGGGCTGTGCTGCTTTAGGCACAGTCACAGCGCTGCTTTTCCAGCAAGTGCTGCCGTGCCTGAGGCTCGGGCATCCTGCATCCCTCGGGATGGGGTTTGCCTCCCTGCCTCGCTTCTCCCCGAGCTGCCTTTTATGGGCTGCTCTTTGAACCCGAGCAGTTGTGCTGTATTTGTCCAACACTCGGCTGCAATCAGGGAAACAGCCTCCCTAATTGGATTGGGCCGGCCTGCAGTAATTGGCTGTTTGGGAGCAGCCGTTTCAAATCAAGCTGTGCGCGCCTTTAATAAGTTTGCTCGCCTTTATCAGCCTGGCAAACTGCGCCGTGGAGGTGACCTGCTAAATGATCCCCCGTGTTTCTAAAGCATTTTTCATCCCCGCTGATCCCCTGAGCCCTTTTCTTTCTTTCTTTGTAGTAATAAACTCGGGGAAATCCCAGAAATCCCAGAGCAGCCACGCTGCGGCTCCCGCCTGCCTGCGGTGGTGGGCAGAGGGGGGGCTGCAGGAGGGCCACGGTGCTGGGGAGACTGGTGAGGTGGCAGGGGTGCCATCCTGCTGGTTTTGGGATGGCAGAGAGGGTGGTCAAGGGGAGCACGGAGCTCACGTGGTGCTGTGCTGATGTTACTGGGTTTGGCCCCTGGTGGGACTTGTCACTTGTCCTGGATCAGGCAGGACCTTCCCCTGCTTTGGGACCAGCTCAGCCCATGGTGGGAAGAGCTGCCCCCCTGCTCTGGCCAGGATTTGGCCACGCTCCAGCCCCTTCACGGAGCATCTCCCTCCACGTGGCCACAGTTCTCCCTCTGGAGCCACCAGCCCGGCTGTGGGGATTCCAAAGACTGCTCACTCCTGCCAGGACCCAGGGAGGGAAGGACAACCCTCATTGTGCTTCAGTGAAGACAACTGAAGGTGGTGAGGCCCTGGCACAGCCCCCCCTGGGTGGCCACGGAGGTGTGAGGATGGCCACTGCCAGCCAAGGCCAGCAAACATGGGGAGAACATTACAGAACCCATTTATTTCAACCAAAATGCCCTGATTTTGCTAAAAACTTGCACGTGAGCTCCTTGTCCTCAATTGTCTGAGCTGTCCATCCGGTGGGGTCTGGGCTGAACCCAGGGACCCTCCCGCAGGGCCCCCCAGCTCTTCCAGACAGGGCGCTGGGGTGACCTTGGGCGCATCCCAAGCCCTCGGCGCCTGGCCCCAGCCGCAAATTCGTGTTTTAAGCCTTTTTCCCAAATTTTGAAGGTGAGAAAGGAAGCCTCTGACTGCACTGCGGGGAGCTGGCTGTGCCAAGAAGCCCCGTGGCACCAGCCCTGCCAGCCCCCCACGCCGAGGGTGAGGAGGGTGAGCGCCCCGTGCTCCCCCCTCCCGCCTTCCCAGGGTCTCCCTGGCTGTGTTTGGACAGAAGTTTGTCAGAACGGATCTGTTCTTGCCAAACGTTTCCATTCTGACAAATTGGCGTTTTCCAACAGCAACATTCCCCCTCCCAACCCAAACAGGGAGCTGGAGCCGCTCCCGCCCGGCGAGGAGCAGCTCCCGTTTCCAATCGCTGACGTCAGCCCAACAAGAGCTGGCAAGTGCCACGGTTTGGATGCGTTTGTGTTTATCAAACTGCTCTGATAACAGCTCCGCTTCCTCGGTGTCATCGTTCCTGCCCGGCTTTCCCTGGGGAGCTTCGCCCTGGGAGCTGGGAGGGATCTCCGGTAGATCCCTCCCGCTGGAAAGCGCCGGTGCGGGACAAGCGGGACCTGAGCAGCCGGCCACGAGAGGGCACAAAGCCCTGGCCCTGCTGCCGCCGTGTCACCCTGCAGCCCTGCGACCACACCACCCTGTCACCCTGCAGCCCCGTCACTGTGTCACCCTGCAGCCCCGTCACCCCGTCACTGTGTCACGCCACAGCCCTGTCCCCGTGTCACCCTGCAGGTTTGTCACCCTGAAGCTGCGTCACCCTGTCAGCCTGCAGCGCTGTCCCCGTGTCACCCTGCGGGTTTGTCACCTGTAGCCCTGTCCCCGTGTCACCCTCCAGGCTTGTCACCCTATAGCACTGTCCCCATATCCCTGTAGGTTTGTCGCCCCACAGCCGTGTCCCCGTGTCACCCTGTAGGTTTGTCACCCGCAGTGCTGCCACCGTACAAGTCCCCACTGGTGCCACAGTGGCCCTACAGGATCATCACTGACCCCCAGTCCAGCTCTGCTCCACCCTCCCCATCCCAGGCCGTGGATCCCCCTCCCCACCACACTCCAGCTCTTGGAGGACTTGGGGGATCTAATTATAAAAAGAGTTAATAGCATTAATAGGTTAATTAAGACACCAGCCTGGTTCCTGCCTGGGATCCTGCACTGCTGCCGGAGCCTCCCTGGTGAGACCCTTTCCAAAAACACCCGTTGGAGCCCCAGGAATGATGAGGAGGGAATGTAAGAAAGAAGAAAAATTGATGGGAAAATGTAGTGAAGTATGGAGAAATGTGGAAAATCATGGGAAGACGTGTGAAAACGTGGGGAAATGTGGGGAAGAGTGGTAAAAATTTGGAAAAACAAGGGAAAATATGGGGGAATATTGAAAAACATTGGAAATGTGGGGAAATGTGGGAAAATAGTGGTAAACGTGGGAAAAAGTAAAAAAGATGGAGTAACATGGGGAAATGTGTGGTAACATGGAAAAACAAGCAGAAATGTGGGGGAAAAAAGGGAAAATACAGGCAAAACGTGGGAATACAGGGAAATGTGGGAAAACGTGTCCCCCTGCGTGGCAGGGCTGGGCGCGCTGCCCCGGGCGGGGGCTGCCCCGGGCGGGTGACACCCACGCGTGGGGGGACCCTGTCCCCGCGGGGATCCCGGCGGTGC
>WEIT01027531.1:61529-122792 GCA_013389985.1 Dryoscopus gambensis
GATGCGGCGGCTCTGCAACAGGCGGGTGCGGGCGCGCCGGGTCCCGGGAGAGAAAGGGGGTGCGAGGGAAGGGGAGCGGGGGGAGGGTGCGGGTCTCGGGCGGGACGAGAAGGGGGCGGCAGCTCCGACCCTCGCCTGGCCTGGGGAAGGGGCTGGGGGCTGCTTTTTCGGGGCTGCTGCTGAAGTCGGGAGCGCTGCGAGTGTGAAAAGCGGTCCCCGTGTCCCCCTTGTCCCCGTGTCGCCGTTTTCCTCCCCGTCCCCGCGTCGCCCCTGTCCCCGGGGTGAGGGCTGCGCATCTCGCCCGGCCAGGGATGAAGCCGGCAGCAAAAATGTGCTCGTTTAACTGCACAGGCTTTGCGGTTTTAACCTTTAGCACTCATCCTCAGCCGTCACCCCGTTTCCCCACTGGGTTCCTTTAGGAATTGTTTTATTCTCGTGGTTCGTAAAAAATAAAGGGAGCGAGGACCTCGGGCTTGATCCTGGCTGTACTTGGAACAGGGAGCGGGCGAGGGGTGAATCAGTGGGATCCTCGGTGGGTTGGTGGCGAAGGGCAGAGCTGGAGCGATCCAAGGAAGTTTGTTTTTTGAGGGTTTCGATGGAATTGAACTCTTCAGGCGATAAAGCTTTCGGAAGAGCAGCTACTGTGCATGTGGAGTGTATTAAACTCCCGTCTCCTGGCCAGCTCCGGAGCGGCTGGGCCAAGCGGAGTCGGGAGCGGTAAGTCCCTTGAAGCCGGGGATGGAATCTGCTCCGTTATTTTGAAGGGAATCCAAATGTGTCGATGTATAAAAGCTCCGTGGTGTTCTCGGGGAAACATCTGAAAACAATAAAAGGAGTAGCTCTCCCTGTCCTTCCTGCCTCTCCATCCCCTTCTCCCCGAGCCCCGCGGGAATACCGGATTTCTTACGTGCTCTTAATGTTTTGGGGGGAGGTTGCAGCTTCCCAATCCTCGCCAAAGTAACAACCTGTGAAAAATCAGCGTGTTTAATGGAAGGAATAATTTTAGTGGTAATTTTACCCGCAGAGTTTCAGCTCTCTGAGCCCACATCTGGGCTGTAAAGTTATGACTTAACACACCTTCAAAACCCAGTAAGTAGCGGCGCTTATTTTTATGGCTGCATTAATATCCCCGTGATTTATGAGCTCATTCCTCAGCTCCGTTTGGGTCCGCGCTGCTCGAGGAACAATAATGATGATCACTAATCTTTTTGGGGTGAGGGCTGCGAGATGGCTCTCACTTGGCAGAATGGGAGTTTAATGACTGCGAGCACATAATTAAAGCGGGGAAGATCGAACGCTTTCATATCGCTCGGCGGAGCCCAGCGAGGCGCTCGCAGGACGGACCGCAGAGAGAAGGAGAAATAAATCTTAGTTTGGATGACTCTGTTGCGAGTTTTTAGTGCTGTAAGTGCTTGCAGGGAGCCTGGCCTGACACCAGTTTCGAGATGATCCCGCATATGGTTGTGGTAAATTTGGAGAAATGGAGCGGGGAAGGCTTTCGGCGCGGGGAAGCAGCCGCTGGGCCGGGGAGAATCCGCATCCTTTGGGGCGAGGCAGAAATCAGGAGATGTTTTGCTTTAACTCTGCGTACAGTAAGTGTGGTTTTAATCACACGCACACACACACAACTATTTCCCTTCACTTCCTCTCCTCTCTGCCTCTTGTTTTGTCTTCTCACAAGACCTTGCAGTACCGAGGGACTTTATCCCCGGGAAAGCCAGACAGAGCTAAATGTTTAAAGCTGGGATGTGCTGGAGCGGAGGGAAAGAGAAATTGGACAGAAATTCAGGTTTTTCCAATGGATATCTCAAAAGCAGTGTAAACATTTTTAAAATATTTGAACCTGCTAGGAAACCAAAATTACACCAACCGCTTCTCACGCCAAGATATTTGGCCCGAAGGCACCTGTAGGTTGTTGCTTGTCTCAAGTAAATGTGGAAAAAAAAAATTCCCTTGGAAATATCACTCCAGAATTATTTTGTTCTTGGTAGCTCAGTCCCGCAGTGATTTCCCTGCTCTGGCGGGAGCATCTCCTCGTGGGTGATGAGTAGTTTGTTATAAGTTATGGACGGAAATAATTTATTCTGGATTGTTTTATTTAATTTAAATTTGAAATAGCCCGAAGCCCCTTTTTTTGTGGAGTAGTAGGGAAAGAAAATGTTCTGCAAAAGCATCTCCTACAGAATTCCTCGAGTTACTATAGCTTTAGCTAACTCTAAGAAGATTAAACACCTTTTCTAGGCTGCAGCATAAATGACTTAATGGCTAATCCAAGCATAATGGGATGTTTTCTCCTCAAGAAAAACATGATTTTAGTTTTATTGGCACTCAGTGCTTCTTGAAGGAAACTTAAATAGAAAGAAGAGGGGATGCTGGCGTGTCTGCTGCCAGCTTGGGGTGTTGGGGGGGCCGCTTTGGGAGCCTGGGACTCTCTGTGTCTGTTTTGTGGGAATGCAGGTGAGGAGAAAAGTTAAAAACTTAATTGAATCCGAGAGCTTTGGGGTGATAGTCAGAAACCCATAACAAAACTTGGAGCAGCTGTGATGCTGTGGGTGCCTGTGGGGATTGAGGAAAACAACATTTGTGGGCCGAGTCACTGTGGGGTGAGGGGGTTCAAGGGCTGGGACCCCCTCGGTGTGAGGGGAGCAGGTCTGGGCTCACAAACATTTGGGACGTGTTCACACCTCGTATGGTGGGGCTGAGGCTCTGCAGTGTCACTGCTCTGCCCCACGGGGGACAGTTTGGGGGCGTAGCAGAATCTTTGCATGGGATTGTTCCCTTTTCGGATGCCAGAGCTGGTTTGGTTCCCACGCAGAGGTTCCGGCCGTGCCGTCTGCCTCGCACCGGAGTTTGGCACAGCCTCGGGGATTCTGGGGCTGTGGGGAATGGGGCACGAGAAGCGGGGGCACAGCAGCTTTGGGGAGCACGGCAGTGCTGGGAGAGGGGCCTGGTTTGCATAAAAGGGAGTTTGAGGGAATTCAGCTTCGAGGGAATTCGTGCAGAGAGCTCTGAGCCTGACGCAGCTCATCCAAAGAGGAGTCTCCTCATCCCCATCTGCCAAAACTTTGCGGCCACATCAGCTCAGTGTGACGCTTTTCCTCTGTCTTGTGTTTTCTTGCGTGATCTGTGATCCCAGTCCCTCTTTTCCATCTTGTCTTCCGGCTTTTTCCAAGAGCCAAAGGAAGCCTTAGGCAGGAATGGTGCTGGGCCAAGGCTCCCTCCATGCCGCGCGTCCATTGGGATTGTGCTTGTGAAGCTGCACACCCTGGATTTGGAGGAATTGTAAAGAATTCCCTATTTTCTTACAGTTTGGACCAGAAGTAGTAAAAAGTACTATGGGATGTGTAGTGAGTGGCCAGGCCGGAGCCCTGCAGCTGGGGGGACACGAGGAGCTGGAATCCCCACTGAGCATCCCCTGGCCCTGCAGAGCCTTCCCAGAGCTCCGAGGCTCTCAGAGGCCAAATTTAGCTTTTCATTGTCGTCCTCCCACCCCATCCAATGCAGCACGTGAAAGTTGGCATGAGGGGGGAGGAACTTTCCCTGGGGTTCCTCATCCCTGTCTGCTTCTGCTGGGGTGTCCTGGCTCTGGAGCATCTCTGGGAAGGTGGATGGGGAGCAGAGAGCCGCTCCCTGGGATGTGGGGTTTCCCCCCTCCCCTTCCCCAACCCCATTCATAGCAGCTAATAACGCTCTTGAAAGGCGTCCAGGATTTCTTGAGCCAGACTTTGTTATCTCGGAACCTCGCAACCCCGACGCCTTTGAGCGACAGGGGAAGGACGCGGCTCCGGCGCTGCTCTTTTGACTTTTGCCGGGCGTGTTATTGGCAGCTGAAAAGTAGAGCTAAGTAGGTGCCTCGAGGGGTTTTTGTGTGTGTTGCGATTGTACAGACAGATCAAGACACTCTATAGCGCGAGCTGCTGAATGAAACCCGCTCCTCTGGAGCCACCAGGCTGCGTTTTGGCACCGCGCTTGTGTCCCCTTCCAGGGCGAGCTTCTCACAGGCGCGGCTGAGGAGCGCATAGGTGGGAAGAGACAAAGGAATCTGGCCGGAGTCGGATGGCGATGCACGGAGACCTGCTCCGGGACATTATCTTTATTCATTGGCACCGCTAATCTCTCCTCCTGATGGACTCGGTTTCAGCGCTCGGCGGCTCAGAGCGGCCCTTGTTTTCCCGGGGCATTTGCAGACACTCAGCTCCGCAGCTTCTCGCCTTTATTACTTTGCAATCTCTTCTCTTTTTTCCGCTTCCATTCATAAGCGAGAGCTTTCTGTCTCAGCTTCCCGGATCCTCACCCCCGTGTTTGGGAAATGAAACCTCAAGTACAAAGAAAACAAGCGGGAAACCTGAGAAAAAGCTGATTTTAACTAAGAATAAGATACATTAAAGCTTTTACTTAGGGTGTAGTGTTTTGGATTGGCTTTTATGCACTGTTTTAGCCCTAGTCCTTCACTTAGGACCAGGCTTAAGTGCTGGGTGCCCTCGTGGCATCCCTGATGATGTGCCCCTGTTTTCTGCTCCCTAACACACATCGAGCGCTGCCCGGGCTTGGGAAGCAATCCATAACACGTGCAAAGTTTGGGTTTCTGCAAACTGCTTTCACGTGGGATTAAAAATAGCTTTTTACTGCCACGATGAGGAATTAACATTGGAGACCATTTAAAGGGCTCCCAGACAGGGATTGCGGCGGGCAGGGAGAGAGAGGGGCTGTGCCTGTCCTGTTCAGGGGGTCAGGGATGGGGTGAGGAGCACGACTCAACCTTCCTGCCCCCCTCTTTCATGCTGTTATTCCCTTATTTCCACGCGGCCGGGTTTTCTTCCGATCCCATGAAATGCTTCTTGCTGATCCAAGCAGGTTTGGGAGCCTGAATTTGAGCCTGGCTCAGCCTCCGGGCAAAATGAAGTCGGGTTGTTCCTTGTGCTGTTGCTCAGATAGTGTCAGGCTCAAGTGATTGGAGCTGCGTGTTAATGTCGGCCGGGATTTTGGGGATAAAAGCTGCGACTTGCAGGGTGGAAGGACCTGTGCTCTTCCCGGCTGAGGAATGCTTTCTCTGTCTCTGTTAAATAAATGGCGGGATCACACCCGGGCTGGGCAGGGGGTGTGCAGGAGTAACCTGAGTTCCTAAAGGATTTCAGATCTGCCAGTGTTGCTATCCCAGACTGCTTAAATACACCCAGAAATCACAGGGCTGGTTAAAAAAATTAATATGATGGGAATTAATACCTTTGGAAAAGGTTTCTTCATTCCTGTTCTTTCTCTTGTGCTCTCTGTTGTAACCTCAGGGGCTAGAAACTGAAATATTGAAACGTGGGGGTTTTTTTAATCCACGTAACTCCAGAGAAGTTTTGAAAATATGTCAAATATTGCCAAAAAATTCACAAAGAGCCGAGAAAGCCGCAAGGCTTCTGTTAGTGGAATTATTGAAAGCTTGGAGAAATAATCACTGCAGTGTAATGGAAAGTTTGGGAGTTTCTCCTTAAAGGTATTATGTGGGGTTTTTCTCCTCGATTATTTTTAGATCGTGACAGAAGGTGGAAAAGGCCGGTGGATTTAGAGGGTGCTTTCATGCAGGGAGAGACAATTACTTAAGAGAGTTCAAAGCTTATTTATAAAACAGTAATTACCTTCCCCTGGGATGGAGATGGGCAGCTCCGGCGGCGGGGAGGAGGTTACAGCACTTAATTGGCAAAGATGCTTAAAAGCTTCCTCCTGACCTTTTCAAAAACTTTCTGCTGCAACAGGCTCGGGCAGAGATTGAAAACCTGCCCAAGGAAAGGCCAGGTTTAATACCAAGACTTAGCTCTAAATGGCTTTTCAAAGGGCTGTGGAAATCCTCCTGCTTAGGGAGCCGGCGGTGTCGGAGGGAGGGATGGAGGGAGGGATGGATGCTCCACGTCTGCAGGACAGGGCTCCAGGAGCAGGGTGGGACCTGAGCCTGGCAGCTCCCTCCCCACATCCCAGCTCTTGGGATGGCCGAAATATTAAAGTGAGGAGCACACGGATGTTCTGAGAGGCTTCTGTGGGACTCGCTTGGAAGCCTGGTCTGGGGGGTGGAGGCAGCCCGGGCTGGGCATGTCAGGGCAGTGGTTTGGGATGAGTCTTTCCTTGCAAGAGGATGCACAGGCTGTGGGAATGGTTTGTGTTGGAAGTGACCTCCAAGTTTCATTCCACCCCCTGCCATGGGCAGGGACACCTTCCACTATCCCAGGTTGCTTCAAACCTTGTCCAACCCGGCCTTGAACATTCCCAGGGATGGGCCAGCCACAGCTCCTCTGGGCACCCTGTGCCAGGGCATCCCCAAATTCACCCCGTGTGAAGCACAGCCCCAACCCCCAGTCACACCATGACAGACGTGCTGGTTGCAGCCCNGCAGGGACACCTTCCACTATCCCAGGTTGCTTCAAACCTTGTCCAACCCGGCCTTGAACATTCCCAGGGATGGGCCAGCCACAGCTCCTCTGGGCACCCTGTGCCAGGGCGTCCCCAAATTCACCCCGTGTGAAGCACAGCCCCAACCCCCAGTCACACCATGACAGACGTGCTGGTTGCAGCCCTGAGCTTTCCCCGTGGCAGGGTTGAGGGCTCAGCTCAGCTGTGCTGGGGAGGTTTTACCCACTCACCTTTTGTGATGATGGTCCTGGGTGGAAAATTCACAGCAGCTCCTTGGATTTCACCTCCTTCTCCCTCAGCTCAGAGACAGCTCGGAGATCACAGGAATCTTCAAAATTATTCATGCATCCCTTAAGTGAGTCACTCCCGAGCTGAAGACTCGTTTGAAATGCAAATGTGGCTGTGGCAGGCAGGGCACTGGGACTGTGACCAGGGCACAGGGGCAGCTGTGCCCCCTGAGTGGGATCCTGCATGTCACCTCAGGGCTCGGGGGTCAGTGTCCAGCTCCGTGTGATTCCAGGGCTTGTGGAGAGCAGGGATGGGCCAGGGTTTGCATGGCTGAGATGAGCCAGAGCCGCGGACCAAAAAGAGCATCCCTCTTCCACCACGTGCTGCTGGTGACATGGACGGCCCCGACCAGCAGCACCAGGAGTGCTGGTCCCAGACTGAAATATGGCAGGGAATGGCTTCAATTCAGAAAACATTCACTACTGGGGCTGTTAAAGCACCAGCACGGAATGTTTTAGGCAGCCCGAGAGAACAGCAGCACTTTGGGAGTGGGCTGAGCTGCTGGGCTCCTCCTGGGAGTGAGTGAGGAGTGCTCCACCAAGGAAAACCCCACAGCAGGCTGGGCCACGAGGGGAATAAACTCCCCTCTCCCAGGCAGCAGCTCCACAGTGAGGGGGTGGCAGGAGCATCCCGAGCCACGGGGGCCGCTCTGCATCTTAACACATGAAATTGATCAGGAGCAGGAGAGAATTACATTAATATAGTCACTTGTCACTGAGGTCTTATTAGGAATCTCCACTCATTAGTGTGGAGAGAATAAGGATGTGACCTTGTTAATGTCCTTGGGCAGGGAAAGGCTGACTGACCGCTTTGCTATTGATTTATCACTTAGCCCCTGAACTGTGCGTGCGTGGCCGTGGCCCTGGGCACACCTGGCCATGGGCACACCTGGAGGGCTTTCTGTAGCTGGAATGAAGAGTTGGCATCTCCTCCCCTGCCCCGTCCACACCCTTCAGGCTGATTCAGCCGGGAATTGGCAGCCGCGCTGTGCAAATAAAAAATAAATAAATAAAAGGATGCGCCGGTGATTGATGGGAAGGGCCGAGGGAAGTGACAGATCCTGTCCCCGGAGGCCACATCCCGGCGCTGCTCGGCTCGGGCTGCCGGGGCCTCCTGCCTTGTGCAACTTCCCAGCTGCTCCAGAGCTGCAGCATCCCAAACCCCGGGGCTGGGGGGAGGCCGCTCCCTGCCCCCCTCTGCTCCCCACGGTGGCCCCCGGCCCAGGCAGGAGGGACCTGCTGGGGGTGCAGGAGGGCTCGGCTCAGGTCTGGGGTCAGTTTTGGGCTCTTCATGGCAGGAAGGACACTGAGGGGCTGGAGCATGTCCAGGGAAGGGAGCGAGGCTGGGGAAGGGGCTGGAGCAGCAGGAGCATCTGAGGGAGCTGGGAAAGGGGCTCGGTCTGGAGAAAAGGGGGCTCAGGGGGGACCTTGTGGCTCTGCACAACTCCCTGACAAGAGGGGGCAGCCGGGAGGGGGAGTCGGGCTCAGCTCGCAGGGAACAGGGACAGGAGGAGAGGGAATGGCCTCAGGCTGTGCCAGGAGAGGGTCAGGTTGGACACTGGGAGAATTCCTTCCCTGAAAGCATTGTCCAGCCTTGGCACAGCTGCCCAGGGCAGGGGTGAAGTTCCCATCCCTGGAGGGATTTAAAAGCCGTGTGGATGTGGCACTTGGAGACATGGGTTGTTGGACTGGATAATCTCAGAGGGATTTTCCAACCGTGATTCCACAATTCCATAATTCCTTCTGTGGGTGAAATCAAGCCTCCATCAGGGCAAGATCCCAAAATGCTTCCATCTCCCAGCCCTACATCAGATTATTTAATTTTCTTTTATTTCCCCCTCACTGGAGGCTCCCGTAGGTGCTGATGGTGCCCAAGGGTTTTCCCTGTCTCCACCTGCCTCATCCTGCTGTCCCCATCCCGCCTGTGCCGCTGAGCTCCCCGGTAATTCCAAGTGACAAATCCCCTCCTCCACGGACACCCTGCCAGGGAGGAAATGTCGATAAAGTGGAAGCGAACGAAATCCTCCAATTACCGGCAGCGCGGAGGGGCTCGATAAGAACCATTGATCAGGTGCTTGTCAGCGCGATCGCTCATCGCTGCCGCTGTCAATACCTGGAGCCGGGGAGGGGGGAACACCGATGTCCCCGCGGTCCCCGGCGTGCCAGAGCCTCTGCAGGGCTGCTGCTGGCTTTTCCCAGCCCCTCGGAGCTGCCCAGCAGCTCCATCCCCGGGAGTGCCAGCCCGGCGGGACGCACAGCCGGAGGGACAGGGGGTTTATTCTTCCCCAAGAGCCATCGGCCGCTTCCTCCGGCGCTTTTTCTGGTTCCCAAAGTCATCTTCCGAAGCCACACAAGCCTGAGAAAAATTTCGAGGGGCCGCTGCCAAGTACTTTCAGCTGAGAATTTAGGTTTTGTTGAGGGAAGGCATCGTTTGTCTGCATGAAAAGCCGGTTTTGGGGGGAGGGATGGGCGGAACGTCCCCCCGCGGTGTCGGAGCCCCGAGCGTGACAACCTGCATCCGCTCCCCGCCGCCCGCGGGCCGGGCCGCCGCCGAGCCTCTCCTGCACAAAGGGGCCGTCGGGCAGGGCTGGGCTGCTGCCAGCAGGACAAGGGACGGAGGCGTCCCCGAGGGCCCATCCTGCTCCGTGCGCTGCCGCTGGAGCGGCATCCGGCTGGGACACGAGGGGCTGGGAGCATCCCGGTGCCCCGATCCATGGAAGGAACCCTGGGCAGGGCTGGGATTTAACCTGCTGTGGTCAGGCACCGTCCTGCCCTGGCCTCCCGGGTTTTCCTGGGATCCTGGCTGCCTCTGGCTGTGCCTAGGGCTGAACGGATGCTTTGGTGTGAACGAGGAGGTTTGCAGGGAGGATGGACAGGCTCTGTGTCCGCTGGAGCTCAGAGCACATTTTGGGTGGCATGGGATGGCTGGAAGCACGGTGAGCTCTGGTTCTGTCGCAGTTCTGTCCTGGTGTCACCCCTGGCAGACGGCTCCAGGTCACTCATGTGCCCCAGGGCTGTGGCTGTGTCTCTCCAGGCATTTGTATCACATCCCTCACTGTCTCCCAGTCGGTGACGATGGTGTCCCCAGCCCCTCCAGTCCCTGGGCTGGTTTAGGGAACCACCAGGGAAAAAACCCCAACCTTCCCCAGCCCCTGGGGTGCGATGGCAGAGGGGACATTGCCTGTGCTGAGCTCGGAGCTCACAGAGTCACGGAATATCCCAAGCTGGGAGGGATCCATAGATCCAACTCATCCCTGGTGATGAGTCCGGCCCAGAGGGGAGCAGAGGCGGCCTCAGAGCCCCCAGCCTTGGGCAGGGAACAGGGCTGGGAGCCCAGTGTGGCCCCAGCGGGTCGCCCTCGTTAGCCTGAGTGTGACATGCTGGTTAATTACCCGCTGTGTCATCAGAAGGGACGTGTGGGGCCGGCGTCACTCAGCCACCGCGCCCTCGCCCCGTTTGATCCCCGTCTCGTTACAAGGCAGATAATGAGGGACAGCCTTGCTCAGTTCTGATCTTGGTGTGAATATTAAAAATTCATATTTCACTGCTTTGAGGAGTTTCAGGGAGCGTGTGAGGGTGTCCTGCAACCACGGGGCTGAGCAGGGATCACACCCAGGCCTCTGTCATGTTAAAGGCTCATAAACCTTGAATTACTGAACAGGAACTGTGAAGGGGAGATTCCTTTCAGCATTAATCACTCTGGTGGTGCAAGACTTTTCCTAAACACTTTTTTTCTAGGCAAAATGTTTTTAAATAAAGGCTTAAAGGTTTAGTGGCCACCCAACTCCAGCTGTGTCCAGCTGTGTGAGCCTCGTGTCAGCGTCACAGCCCAGCAAGCTGCTGGAAGTGTCAACGCACACCTGGGTGTTGAGGGGTTTCTGGTTTCATGACACCGAGGGCTGATGACTTCCACCCTCAGCTGTGTGTGTGTGATGTACCCAGCTCTGACCCCAGAACAGCCCCGCAACCCCCACTTCTGCTGGGTGAAGTTGGAGCTGAGTTGATGGATGAAGGGAAGGTGTGGGCAGTGCCCTTTGGAAAGAAATCTGGCTGTGAGACCCCCTGAGCTCAGCTGGGAAGCTCTCGGGGACAGATCCTGCTCTTTAGCTGAATGTAAACGAAAGCATGATATGGGTGGAGGACAGGGTGGGAACTCTTCTGATTTTATTAGGAATCCCCAGAGATTTGATGATTTTTGAGTCATGGAACCTTGGCACAGGGAGAGTTTCAGTTCTTGCTTGGAGCCAGCATGTCCTGAAGACAAGGAAACTGTCCCAGGAACCAGGAGAACCACGGCCCAAGGGAACGTGCACAGCTGTGTTGAGCAGAAGCCCAGTTTGAACTGGAACTGGGCTGGAGGTGCTTCATGTTCTTCACACCTGCAGCAAAACCTCAGCAGGAGAGGTTATGAAACCATTTGGAGATGTAAACATCTCCCAAACCATCTCCCAAGCCGTCTCCCAGGCCATAAAAGCCTCCAAACCGTGCCAGCAGCCCGGTGAAAGATGGTGGCTCCACGTGGTTTGAAGATCTCAGCGGATCAGAGGAAAGCAGCTGGGAGCAGCAGGAGGTGGAAGGTGCTGGGCAGCGGCCAGGGGTGCCCCACAGCCAGGCAGGTTTGTCCCGTGCCAGCGGGGTCACCTCATCCCGGGATGATCAGAATGAGAAGCCACACGTGCTGTCAGCTCCCCCAGTCCCCGTGCAGGACGGAGGAGAACAACTTAAAAGAACAAGGAAAACTGTTGCCACTTCAAAACTCGGCTCGGAATTGATGCCAGGCCTCCAACAGACTGATGCTCCTTTCTTCTCCCGTTAATTAATTCCTTTGCCTCCAGTGAATTTCCATCTTTTATTTGCGCGGCAATCAAAGGCTGCGAGCAGCAAGGCTCACATTAGGAACAGACCCATCCAACCTTTTTTTAATCTTCCTGTATCAGTTCCTCGCCCTCTCCCCGTGCTGCCACGCTGCAGCTGAAGCACAGATGCCAGGAGATGACTTTGCTGGAGGAGAGAAGGGGCACGCAGCCCCCCGGAGTTTGCTCCCGGCAGGGCTCCTTCGCTGCAGAGGGGAGGAAGAATCCGGCTGAGTTTTGCTCAGAGACACAAATGGGCAATTACTGGGTCACCTGAGAAGTGCCTGGTGATTTACAGCATTATTAAAAGGTGATGGTAAAAGTAGAGAAGATTTGTAGCATCTGCATGGAAACCCCGTCCCTGACCCTCACACCCCAGATACCAACAGATTAAATATCCAAGGAGGCCTTGAAGCCTGGGGATGGCTTTGAGGGAGAGCCCAGCACATCTGGTAATGCTTGGCCTGATACTTAAGCCCCTGGACCGTGTGTAATGAAATGTAATTCCCTCCTTGCCCTGCTGTGGGCCGGGAGAGGCTCTTCCTGCGGGAAGGGCGCTCGTGGCTGGAGCCTCGTGGGAGAGGAAGGTGCAGCCAAAGTGGATGTGAAGGTGAAGATGGGCTTTGCTGGTGGCTGTGGGGAGCAGAGTCCCACTCAGGGAAAGGAAATCATCTCCAGTGGGGAGAGAGCCAGGGCTGGAATCTTCCTGCTTGATGGAAGCTCAGCCGGATCCCAAAGAGCAGCTCCGAAAGAGCTCCACGGCTCGTGGGTCTGTTCCCATGTCCAGCACTGGAGAGACAGCTCTGGCTGCCCTTGGACACTGTTGGATCTCCTTCTTTGCCTTTGGAAGTCTGTAGAGGCCCAGGTCCTGTTGGCTCAGGTGGTGGAAGCCTGTGTTGCTGGAGCAGTGCCACATTCCCGTTTCTCCCTTTCCATCCTGGTATTTGCAGTTATGGCTTCCGGGCCCCCTTTGGATGTTCTGCTCGTTAGAGGGCAGAAAGCTGGAACTGGACAGTGGGAAGAGTGGGCTGATGGGAGAAGGTGGCGTGAGGTCTCATGCCTTGACTGGGATAGCCTGGATGTGTTATCCCGTGTGTTATCCTGTGTGTTATCCTGTGTGTTATCCCGTGTTATCCCGTGTTATCCCATGTTCTATCTCATGTGTTATCCCTTGTTTTATCCCATGTGTTATCCCATGTTCTATCCCATGTTATCCCATGTGTTATCCCATATTATCTCATGTGTTATCCTATGTTCTATCTCCCATGCTCTATCCCATGTGTTATCCCATGTCATCCCACGTTCTATCCCATGTTATCCCATGTTTTATCCCATATTATCTCATGTGTTATCCCATGTTTTATTCCATGCTCTATCCCATGTGTTATCCCGTGTGTTACCCTGTGTGTTATCCCGTGTTCTATCCCATGTTATCCTGTGTGTTATCCCATGTGCCGGTGTCCAGCAGAGCCTGTGTGGTGTCAGGCTGGAGAGCAGTGTGGGATCTGAGGGAAAACCTCTTTCTGGAGACTCTGGTCTTCCAGAGCTTCCCAGCCGGAGGAGATGTCCCCTCCCAGCCCTTCCCGGCAGGATTCAGTAGGATCCTCTGGCTTCAGAGGAGCGATGCTGCTTTGCAGCAGCGGGGCTCCAACTTGGAATTACATCTCACTCTGCCTTGTTTTGGGCAAACAGGGCTTTTTAGGGAGAAATCTGGGGGTGGAAGCAGCTCTGAGGGCCAGGCTCGCTTGCTGGAAGCCGAACTCGCAGCCTCTGCTCGGAGCCGAGCTGGGAATGAGCAGAGGGTGGAGGGTGCACATGTTTTCAGGGAACAGGGGAGAGCTGGCAGGGGTAGGGATAAAAGCAGCATATGTCTGATGGAGTAAGTGGAGAAATGCAGCCCAGATGGCTGCAGGGACTGAGAATGGGGAATAATTCCCAAAGTCCTTGCTCTCTGGAGCAAGATTAGGGCACTTGCAATCTCTTCCTCTCGGCTCAATTTGCCTCCTGTGGTGGCTTTGGGCAGAGCTCTTAATGCTGTGTGTGACCTCCAGGGATTTGGGGAATTGTTATCCGGGGTGTAAATGCTGAGCAGCACGCAGGGAGCAGGGGATGGTTTGTAAGGATGACCCCTCCATCCCGGGGAAGTGGGGATTTGGGAGTGGCCCCATCCCGTGTGTGTTACAGGGTCTGAACAGGGACTCAGGCTCTGGGCGAGGCTGGTCATGGAATCAGGGGATCCCAGACTGGTTTGGTTGGAAGGGACCTTAAAGGTCATCCAGTTCCACGGGCAGGGACACTTTCCACTATCCCAGGTGGTCCAAGCCCTGTCCTTGGACCCTTGAGGGATCCAGGAGCAGCCGCAGCTTCTCTGGGAAATCCATTCCAGTCCCTCCCCCCCCTCACGGCCGGGAATTCCTTCCCAATATCCCATCCATCCCCGCCTGTCCATGTAAAGCCATTCCCTGTGTCCTGTCCCTCCATCCCTTGTCCCCAGTCCCTCTCCAGCTCTCCTGGAGCCCCTGTAGGTCCTGGAAGGGGCTCTGAGGTCTCGCTGGAGCCTTCTCTTCTCCAGCTGAAAACGGGCATTTGTGGTTTAGGGGAAATTTTACAATTGTACTTTTTAGGTGATCTTTATGTTAAAAAAAACCCGGCCAAAAGTACCTGTGAGGGGAAAGGCATGGTAGGAGCAGAAACTGCAGTTCCATCGAGCTGGAAATCCTAAATAATCCAAAAATAACCCAGGCTGCAAGTTTGGAAGTTGCTTTCTTTCCCTGTACAAGGAGAGGGAGAAGAAAATAAACCTGTGCGTGAACCCTGTTGCGAGGAAATGAATTGCAAATAAGAAAAACAAATTCGAGTTAATTCCTCTTTTCCAAGCACGGCTCCATTCAGTGTTTTGGGAGTCGGGGGATTTAGGGATCTGGAGATAGCGTCAGTGTTTTTGGGTAACAAGTACAAACTGTAGCGGCTTTTAAGGCTTCAGAAGCTGTTTCTGATTAGGATCTTTTCTTTTGACAACTTTTTTTTCTTTTCAGGAAAAAAAAAAGGAGGGGGAGGAAAGGACTTTTTGTAACACAGTTAGGTTAGAGATGAGGGGAAATCTGTTTGAAATATGCGGGGACCTGAAAGCAAATCTTGAGTGAATAATAAGTTTAACTGACCTTAAAATATCCCATTGCCATGAGGGATTTGAGAGTAATACTTCAAATGGATTTTTGATGAGGCTCTGCAGGCTGTGGGGAATTGAATATTTTTACGCAACACGTTTTCTGATCTAAATTTTCACAATAACTGGGGAAAAAAAAACTATTTGGAAATGCCTAAAGAAGGGTTGGGATTGTGTTGTTTTACTTTAGAGCTGCTGCTGTGCAGGGAAAAAAGCAATTTGCTGCAAGGTCACTTTCCAGAACTACTTTTATTCCCCAATATTAAATTTAATCCTGGAGCAGAATTCCTCCTGGCTGCCTGTGTGTCCCTGTGTGGCATCCTCAGCATTCCATGGGGGCATCCAGTGGAGCATTTTCCCAGTGCCCACTGGCACAGTGCGTGTGTCCCGAGAGGGGCACCACCTGGGGACTCTGCTGGGCCCCTCTGTGGTGTCACTGTCCCCAGGATTCCCAGGATCCCTGCAGAAAGCCCTGGCTGGTAGGTGAACATCCATGGGAGAAGCCCCAAATCCCACAACAGACCATCCCTGTGGTCACTTCTCCCTCGAACAGAGCCCAGCAGCACTTCCTGGGCTGTCCTGCTGCCTGTCCATCTGTCCATCCATCCATCCGAGGGGACAGTTCCGTCACAGAGGACAGAGGGATGTCCCGTGTCCCCAGGGGTGTGGGGCTCTGCCAAGGGCTCCGTTCCTTCCCTCCCTCCTGGAGCACAAAGTGGCATTGTGTCGGTCTCCTGTCCTGAGTGCCAAGGCTCGAGTTGTGCCAGGGGAGGTTTAGGTGGGATATTAGGAAGAATTCCTTCCTGGAAAGGGCTGGCTAGCCCTGGCACAGCTGCCCAGGGCAGGGCTGGGGTCACCATCCCTGGAGGGAGTTAAAGCCCTGGGATGTGGCACCTGGGGACACAGGGCAGTGCTGGCCTGGGCAGTGCTGGGAAGGGCTGGATTGATTTTGGAGGGCTTTTCCAACCTCAGCAGCTCTGTGATTCTGGTTAATGCCTGCACCAGCCCCTCTGGTCCCGAGGCTTTCCCGGATCAGTCCCTTCGGAGCCACATTACACCCGAGTGCAGTCCTCAGCTTCCAGCCTCCCTTCCCTTTGCTGCCACCAGCCCTGGAACAGGGGCACAGAGCCCAGGCCCAACCCTGGGAGCATCGAGGGATAATCCCAGCGGGTGCCGTGTCCCCGTGCCCAGGGATGAGGACGGGGACAGTGGCGGGAGATGTCCCTTGGGGAGCAGGGGGGCTGTGCTGGCTGCCACCAGCGGAGGGGAGGCTTTGGGAACTGCTCCTGTCAGCCCCGAACATCCCACCCTGCGGGGCTCCAGCAGCACACAAGCTCCCAGTGTCCTCCCTGCCTTTCCCGGGCAGCCGGAGTCCCGGCGTGGCGCCGTGGCAGGAACGCCTCCTGGCCTCTCGCCGCTCCCGGAGCCCCAACAGCCCCGGATTTTCCCTCCCTTGCATTCAAAAAGGAGAAAAAAGGGAAAATTGTGGTCCTGCAGCAGCTGCTGGGGCCCTGGGCTGGGAAGATCCCTCCCCCTCACATCCCAGGGACACAGAGCTCGCCAGGGTCCTGGTTGGGCACTGCCTCGGCTCCCTGTGGAGTGGGCGATCCCACAGAAGTGTGGGATCATTGCCTTGCTCCTGGCAGGGCTGGGGTTGGCTCTGGGACCAGTGAATCATGGAATCATGGAAAAGTTTGGGCTGGAAGGGACCTTAAAGCTCATCCAGTGCCACCCCTGCCATGGGCAGGGACACCTTCCACTATCCCAGGCTGCTCCAAGCCCTGTCCAGCCTGGCCTTGGGCACTTCCAGGGATCCAGGGGCAGCCACAGGGAGCTGCTGCTCTCCGTGACCGCTGCCTGTGGATGTTTTTAGGCTGGGTGTTATCAGGCACCCAAACTGTGCTGTTGTTCCCAAATGCATGGCTGGGGCAGTCGGGGCTTTTCCTCACCAGCGGCTGTTCCCGAAGCTGCTGCAGCCTTGCTGTTTCCAGTCCTGTAAATCACAGAATCATGGAATCACTGAGGTTGGAAAAGCCCTCTGAGATCACCGAGTCCAACCATTCCCCAGCACTGCCAAGGCCACCACCCCTGTCCCCAAGTGCCACATCCACGTGGCTTTTCAATCCCTCCAGGGATGGGGACTCCACCCCTGCCCTGGGCATCCCTTTCCAGGCAGGAATTTTCCTGTTGCAGCCTGTCAGGCTGGCTCCAGCCCTTGGCTCCCTGGTTCCTCGGGCTCTGCTGCCCGGGGCTGCTGGGATCGATGTCCCGTCAGGTCACACTCCCATCCATCATCCCTCTGCTCATCCATCAGCGCCAGAACCTGAAGTGTCGAGTTAAGGATGGAGGTGCTGTGGGAGATAGGGAATGGATTCAGCCTCCTGGCTGCTGGAATTGCTGGAATTTTGGTTCACCAGACCGCTCCCAGTGCTGCACAAGCAGGGAAGTGAGTGTCCATGGTCCTGTGCTGGGCTCAGGGGGAGCGAGGAGCCCACGGGAACATGGATTTGCTCGATCCCGGGGCGTTTTCCTCACTGGGAAGAGCTCACGCCGTGAGGCTGGGATGTGCTGGGGCACTTCCTCATTGTTTTCCCTACGGGAAAGGCAGAGTGGGGACAAACCAGCAGAGTCCCTGGGGACTGGCGCTTCCCTGGGACGTGGGTCAGGGTGTGGGATGGACGCCTGAGGCCCCAGGCTGGGCAGAGTCCAACCCCTGGCTCCAGGGAGGGTTCTCCGGCTGGGGAACAGGCTCTGCCCAGCGGGGGGAACAGGGACACCCCAAAGGGTCTGCCTGGCGTAGCTGCTTTTTGGGAAGGCCTTTCCAGCTCCTCCAGAGGGGATTTAGGTGCAAAGCGTGCATTCCTCTTCCCTCCACAACGCTTCCTGCACAGGCACCTGGTACTGAGTGGGGACTGGGGAGCCTGAAGGCCAACTGGTGGGACTGGTGTGGACTGGACTGGTGTGGGTGGGGCTGCTGGCTCTCGGCTGTGCTGGAGTTGCCTCCCGCTGAGCCGTGGGCAGTGCTCGGGGTCCTGGCCACCACTCAGCTGCAGCTTTCCATGGAAATGTGCAAAAATCCCTATTTTTGATCCTCGTCCTCCATCCAATCTGGCTGGAATGGGCCGGTGGGATCCAGCAGGGCTGGGGAAGACGGGCAGACAGCTGGACAGACAGACAGACAGAGCGAGCGTGTAATTGCTCAAGCCACACTTCCTTAGGAAACCAGGCTAAAAATAAGCAAAATCCAGTTCTTTCCCACAAATAGCTCCAGTTGCCACAAACTGAAGCTTTTCCAGTGAAAAAAGTGTTTTGTTAGAGAATTCCCAGTTGTTCCTGCTGCAGGGAGGGAGGGAGCACTGACAGGAGGGATGGAACCCCCCATCCCCATCACCTGGGGCTCACCCGGAGCTCGGGGAGCTGCCCATGGCTCAGGAAGCTGGAGAAACATCGATATCATGGAATTCCAGAGTGGTTTGAGTCGGAAAGGACCTTAAAGCCCATCCAGTGCCACCCCCTGCCATGGGCAGGGACACCTTCCACTGTCCCAGGCTGCTCCAACCCCCATCCAGCCTCTCCTGGGACATTCCTGAGCCTTCCCAACATCTCCACAGCCCCTTTTTCTAAGGCTGGAGGAACAGCTTCCCTTTTTTTTTTGCAACACAGCGCGTAATCCACCCCCGGCTCCCTCCTCGGTGGGGGATTTCCTTTGCCTGGGGACCAGCTGAGCCCAGTGTGAGGGGGAGGGGGCTCCCAGCAGCATCCCCAGCATTCCCAAGCCTCCTTGTCCAGGCGTGGCTGGATTTCTGAGGCTTCTCCCTTATCTGTGGAGGCAGCAGTTGTGGGGTCCCGCGTGAGGGGCTGCAGCTGGGCAGGGAAGCCCTGCACGCACGTGGCAGTGGCTGAGCAGGTTGGTGGAGGCAGGAACCATTTGCCATCCCATCCAGGAGCTGGGGCTCCTCTCCCAACTCCCTTCTCCTGGCCCCTGCCACCGGATGGGATGGCACGGAGAAGTTTGGGAATGGTGGCTCCCATCCCTGCCATGCTGCGGGCGAAGCTCCTCGCCAGGAAACGAGGCTTTTTCTGATAGTAAAAAAAAAAAAAAAAAAAAAGAGCTAAATTTGTTTCCCATCTTCCCCCAGGCTGGATTACAAATTTGACACAGATGGGGAATCTTAGTTGTTTCTGTGGAAAACTGGATGCATTTTCCATCCTGACGAGAGCAGTGTGACAGCGTCGGACCCGAGACAAACACCACAAAAACCCAGTTCTGGGGTTTTGGAGGAGGGGGGACAGATGAGCTCCTCCAGCCCAGAGCCATCCTGAGCTGGGACACACATGGGATGTGTCTGTGGAGAGCCAGAATCTGCCCTGGGGGGACACAGCAGCCAAGTGTGGGGATGGTGGCCAGGACAGGGGGTTTAGGCTGAAATTTTTCCTGTGAGCCCCCAAAGGCGAGGAGGAGGCTCTGAGCTGTGGGGCGCAGGGGTTTGGCTGATGGATGCTGGGGAGGGGGACAGGGGGATGGTTTGTTCTCCCCTGGGGGCTTTTGGTGACCCAAAACCTCTCTCCTTTGAGATGCAGTGATGGCTCCTTGCCCTGCCTGGCCTGGAAAGGTGGCAGTGGAGAGGCCTGGGCAGTCCTGGCTCCACCCCTGTATCCTTGCAGGTGACTCTCCCAAAGGGTCAGGGGTAACTGTCCCCTTCGGGGGCATTAACCTGAGGCCAAGCTGCGGCTCTGCAGATCTGCTGCCACTTCCAGGCCGTCAGGTTCCTGCCAGGGCCCGGCAGCAGCAGCCCCTCCGTCACCTGCCTGAGCTGTCAAAGGCATTACAGCAACGCTGGGAAAATGGGAATGCCTGGGTCCTCCGTGCCTGGGGACCCGGGCTCTGCCACTGCTGCCTCAGCACATTTCAGCCCCTCTTGCCCGTGTGCAGCTGTGGCATCGCTGTCCCCGTCCCCCTCCTGTCCTGCCCTGTCCCACACCTGAGTGCCCACTGGGGCCTGTGGGACATCTGCTCCCTTCCCTGGGCCCCGCAGCTTCCCCAAGGGTCCGTGTGCCCAGCCGAGAGCCGGGCTGCAGATGATGCCACTCGTCAGGCAGCCCTGGCACCCGGCCCAGGCACCCGCGGGGTTTGTCCGAACTCAGGGAACTGCCCCAAGATGGAGCTTTCCCTCCCTCGGGCCGAACCCCGCAGCTCTGGCATCGCTTTGGGATGTCCCTGGAGCTGCTGCTGGTCACACAGAGCTGGGCGGGTCCAGCGCCACGTGGTGAGGGCACTGCTGGCTCTGTCCCCACTCCCGTCCCCCCCCACGGCACCTCCTGCCCAGACCCCGTTGCCGGGTGTCCAGCGCTGCAGGGGCTCGGTGCTGGGGGGCACAGGGTGTCCCCAAACACGGGGTGCTCCTGGTGGGATGGGATGGAGGGAGGGAGGACTGAGGCAGAGCGAGGCACCGGCTGAGCTCTCCAGAGGGGTGGCGGTGGGGGGATCCCCTTTGGGGGGCCTGAGCTGCACACTCACCGGCCATCTCGGCGTTCCCAAATTCCTTTGCGGATCTGGCCAAGAGAGCTTAAGACTCTCCCTGGAGCCGGTGCTGATGGATCCCCACGGCTCCGCTGCCAGCCCTGGCTGCAGCTCACAAGAGAGGGCTGATTTATGTTTGCTGAGGTAGAAACGAGGCAGTTTTGGGAGCACTTCAGAACAGCTCGTGGTTGGTTTGAAGCCGAAGTTTCAAGCAGGATTTCAAGCAGGGCTTGGTGCTTGTTCAGCAGGGCAGAGCCAGACCGGGAAAGTATTTTTGCAGAAGCTTCCGTGAGATGTAGGCATGGATCAGCTCGTTGCTCTGAGGGCAGGGGATGGGCTCACCCCTCACATCTTTGATTTCTTAGCGTCAGATCCAACCATAATTAATTTATGTCCAGCATTTGAACCTTGGTGATGCCAGCGGGACCTGGTGGCCCCGGCACGTGGCACCCGAGCCCAGAAAGCACAAAGGGCTCATTTTGGCTCATTTGTAAGAGGAGAAACTGGATAAATGACTGGAAAAATGTTGGAATGAGCTATGTTGGGAATCGTGAGGCTGGGGGCATCTTTTCTATTCCCTGAAAGTTGTTGGAGAGTCCCCTCCTCATCCCCCTGGCCGTGCAGGAGGAGGGTGAGGAGCGGGACGAAGAGCTCCCGGGAGGGGACAGCCTGGGGACCGCCAGCCCTGCCCGCGGTGGCCTTGGAGCGACCATCTGGAGAGGCCGGCAGCCCCTTCCCCGCGGCTCCGCGAGGGTCCGGGCTTGGCGGCGGGGCCGCCCCATACTGAGATCAAATAAACACAAATACCCTGAAATTATTCATGGCTCTGGGGACCTGTCTGCTGCCTCGTCAGCAGCTGCTGATCAAATCAGGGCAGCTGTCAATTGGCCGGCGGCGGGAGGGGCCGGCTCTGGCAGACATGTGTGGATTCCTCCTTCCTCCCTTCTCCCTCCCTCCCGGGCTCCCGCTGCTCCTGCACCTGCGGCGGGGCTGGCACCGGGATGGCAGCGTGGGCAGGGTGGGCAGGAATTCTGGGGGTGCCCCTCGCCTGCACCCCGGGATTGGGGCAAGCAGGGATCCCAGGGACCCATCCCCGCAGAGGGGGGTGCGGTTCCTGCCACCTGCGCTGTGCCCTGGTTAATTAGCCCAGGCTAATTAGCTGAGAGCTTGTGGCTCCAGGAGCGCTGCCCGTGCGCTGGGACTGCCTGCAGCCAGCGTCCCGCGGGATGTGGCAGCGATGGGATGGACGCACTTGGAATGGGAGTGACAGGACCAGGGGGAATGGCTTCACAGGGACAGGCAGGGATAGATGGGATACTGGGAATAAATCCTTCCCTGGGAGCGTGGGGAGCCCCTGGCACCGGGTGCCCGGAGAAGCTGTGGCTGCCCCTGGATCCCTGGAAGTGTCCAAGGCCAGGTTGGAGGAACCTGGATAATGGAAAGGGTCCCTTCATTTTCCTTTTACTCAACCAAGCATCAGAAAGTGGAACAGTTCCTATTTCTGCTGTCCGTGTAACTCTAAACCTGAAAACCTCAATGATTTTTGTGACCTTTTTTAGGCCTTTCCTGTACTCTCCTTCATCAGGGTGGGAAACCGGGCAGGGCCAGCCCGCTGCTGTGAGGGCATAATTTAGTGAGAACTAATGAGTGTAAATTTTTTATTTGTAATTGAAAACAAGGACTTTAGACATACTCAGAGTAGTCTCAGAGATTTTTTTTTTCCCTGATTTTTTTTTTTTTAAAACCTTGAGATAGTCACGGTTGGTGGGATCCCCTTCCCTCCCCAGTCGCTCTAAGAGCAATTTTTCCTTGTTTATTGGTGCTCCCAAGGATCCCAGTTACCAGGGGGATAAAATCTGTCACCAGTGTCTGTATTCCAGGTTCAGAGGAGGGTAATTGGTGTTTCCCCCTGCTCAGACAGCAGGTCAGGTCATAAAGCACCAGATCCACGGGGAGGGGAGAGGGCGTTTAAAGGCTGCCTGTGCTGAAAGGTGCAATAATCCGCCGGATTACTTTCCGGGGGAGCTGCAGGGAAATTTACTGCCTTGGAAAGGGATTATCCCAGCGCTGCTGCCAGCAGATTTCTTCCCTTTCTTTCCTAAGAGGAAGGAAGCTTTTCATTGAATTCCTGCTGCTCGAGCCCGCGGGAGCTGCTCCCCCCAACCACCGCAGCTCTCAGAGCTTGGGAGGGAAGAATTCGTCCCGACCATGCCGGGTTTTATCCCGATCTCCCCTCTCGGCTGGGACAGGGAAACTGGAGCCTGGGTTGGAATTCGGATGGAGTTTGCAGCACCTTCACTGCACAGAAGGTGCTGAGCTGCTGGAGGGGCTCCAGACGGATAACCAGGAGGAGGGATAACCAGGAGGAGGGATAAATCCTCTCCGGTGCAGCTCCAGCTGCAGGAACAGGCTTTGCACCGGGAGCCACGAGGAGTCCAGCCCCGAGCATCCCCTCCTGTGAGCGGGGACCAAACCCAAACCCAAGCGCTGCATCCCACATCCTGAGCAGAGACTGGAGCTGGAGCAGCTTCCCAGGCTGGAGCTCAGGGCCACTCCTGCCCCGAGTTCCCGAGTCCTTCAGCATTGCCCCCCCCCGGCCTGGGGCTTGGCGGGGGTGATCGGGGGTGGGGAGGGAGTTGGTTTTGTTTGATTTCCTTCCCCTGGAAGGCAGGAGCGGGGGGCTGGGGCAGCCAAGCCCTTTAATTGTGTGCAATGAAGGCTGACAGTGCCGAGGCACAGCCTTTAAAAGGGGTACTGAACCTTTAATTCCTGAATAAATCATCTCCAGTCTGTTGCTCCTTCATCTGCAAGCTGTTTGAGCGGGATACACGGGCGCTGCTGGGAAGGGTCATTTGGAGATCAGAGCCCTTGATTGACCCGGGTCACACGCAGGACACCTGCCACAGGCTATCCCCTCGCCCCCGGGCCGGGAATCAAAGGGACGCTGGGGAGCCGGCCAGGAGAGGAGATTTCTAATTGCTGCCACGCAGAGGGGCTTCATTCCAGAGGGACGGAGAGCTGCGAGTGCCCCGGCAGCCCTGTCCTCCCTGGACACCAGCCCCAGCCCAGTGTCCCACCAAGCTGGGCATGTGCCAGCCCCCAGCCCCCATTTCCTGAAAGGTTTTTGGGGATTCAGTGTCCCACCAAGCTGGGCACGTGCCAGCCCCCATTTCCTGAAGGGTTTTTGGGGATTCACGGAGCTGTTCTGTTTCCCACCTGCTTTCACCCAAGCAGTGGCTTCAGCTGCTTTTTCACTCACAGTTCTTCAAGCTCCACCAGGGAGGAGGAGGCTCTGGGTGCTCTTTTTGGACCCCGTCAGGGAGAGACCCAGCGGTGCTGGGGTCCCTGGGGAGTTCAGGTGGCATTTTTGGGGTGACCCCATATATTGTAGCTGCTCCACAGTGGAGAAGGGTAAGGAGGGGACGTCTCCAAACCCCTTTAAGAGACTGAAGAGCCTCTTCTCCAGTGCAGGGAAGGAGCTGTGCCCTGATTAAGGCTGATTCCTGCTCTCCATAATCCCATGCATCCACCACAGCCCTTCCACCCTAACGACTCGGCTGGAATAACCATGCAAGGAAAACACCCTCCAGGGCCTGAAGTTGCCTGTAATTGCAGCCTCTGGTCATCCACATGGGCAGAATGGCCACGGAAATGCGATGGAAATGCTGGGTTGGGGGTGTGGGAGCTGGAGTGGGTGTGGGGACTGTGAGGTTGTGGGGGGACACGGCCTTTTCCTCACCTTCCTACCAGGAAACCTGGGATACCAAGGGGTCTGGGAGACTTTAGGGATGGGAAAAGCAGCCGTGTTTCCCGGCCCCGGTTCTTGTGGGGGTTAATAACCGGGTGTCGGGTGACTGCTGAAAGCCGCCGTGCCATTAGAAATGCAAATGTTGGCTCCAGCTTCTCCCCTTGCCTTCACTCCACATCTCCCAGATCTTGATGCCCCGTCAAACACAACCCCCCGCGGCTCCCGGCCCTTCCCAGAGCCCCCCCAGACCCCAGCGCTGCCTCCCGCTGCTCTGCAGCCCCGCGGGTGGGAGAACCCCTCGGAGAGGGGGCGAGGCTGGGGGCTCAGACCCTCCAGGGACCAGCCGTGGCACAATCCATTGCATTTTCCTCCTCCTCTGAGCCTCTTTATCCACTTGGGACCCCATCCCCTGTGGTCTGGCGGCGGGAGAGTTCTGGGGTCCTTTGTGAGGGCTGGAGACCCCCCAGCCGTGGTCCTCAGTGGGGCGAGGGGCTGCTGGGGGGGAATTAGGAGCTTCTGGGGGGCAGGAGGAGCCCCAGGGGATGCTCCAGCTGGGAGCACGGCCCGCCGAACCCCCTCGCTGTTTCATGTATCAAACTGTAATTAGGAGCAAAGGGCAGAGGGGTGCACAGGAGCATTAATAAATTATCTGCTTGGTTGTTAATTGACGTGTCTCAGTCAGCCCGTGGTGGAGCCCAGGGCTCGGCTCTCCTTCCAGGCGCATCACAGGCTTGTTACTGCCGTCATTAGCATATTCAGGACTCCCTGCGTAAAGCCAATTAGCTCCCGGCCAGGCCTGATTGGGACGCCGCGGCCTCATTTGCACATTTTTGAATTGGTGAAAGAATCAAAAATAATGGGGGCAGCTCGGGGATGGGGAGCGCTGGGGGGGCTCTGCCGGCTGGGGGGCACTGGCAGGACCTGCTGGGGAAGAGAGGGGGAGCAGCGCGGTAATTAGGAGTAAAAGGGAACACGGGCTAATTTGGTCCCGGGCGGCTTGGGGAGTTCATCCTTCCCAGTTTACCCTTCCTTCCCAGTTCATTCTGCCCAGCCCATCCTTCCCAGCTCAGCCTTCCCAGCCCAGCCGTCCGTGCCCTGCGCTCGTTCAACAGATGCCCCGTGATTCCTCCGGGAAGAAGCTGTCCTGGAGAGGCCTGGGATGGGGTGAGCACGGCTGCCCACCCCTTTTTGGGGGACAGGGGTCTGCCATGTCCCTTAGCACAGGGATACGGGGCTGGATCTGCCCCTCGCGACATCTCGTCCCCCTCCCTGCCCTCTCGCACCTTTCTCCCCAGCAAAGGTGCTGTTATTTGAGCTGCCTGGAAGGAAAAGGCCGCTATCTCCGAGTTTCCAGAACTGGTTCCAGTTTGACAACTTGAAGCTGCCGTGGGGCCACAAAGGCAGCCTTGTCCCGGGCTGAGATAAGCCCGAGGGACGATTCATATGCAGATCCGGGTGGTACCGGGTGTCTGCCGCCAGAGGATAAATCTGTCCCGAGTCCTGGCCCCCTCTCCCGGTTCCAAACTATTTTACATTTACACAAAAACGGTTCTGTCACCCCCCCGGGCCCCGTCCCGGCTGCCTGTCACCCTGCCCGCCGGGGGGGTGTCCCCTGGAGCCGCGGGGTGTCCCCTGCCCGGGCTGGGGCTGCCGGAGCCACCGCGCTGAGCTGCGCTGGGTTTGTCCCCAGCATCCCGTGGCCCATCCCGGTGCCTTGAAAGAGTAACTCCCTTTGCCCTGCAGAAAGCTCTCAGCCATGTCCCCCCTCCGGCAGAGATCCCTTCCTTTCACTCCTTTTCTCCGGGCTTTTTTGTCAGGGCTCATTTTTTAAAAATAGTGATGGAGAAGGGTTTTTATTTCCGCCCTTTTTTCTCTTTTTGGTGATAATGTAGAAACTGCAAGCCCGTTGGCACCCGTCACCCCGACCCCATGGCACCCGTCACCCTGACCCAATGGCACCCATCACTCTGACCCCGTGGCACCCATCACCCTGACCCCGTGGCACCCATCACTCTGACGCCGTGGCACCCATCACCCTGACCCCATGGCGACCAGCACTTCCACCTGTGGTTGATCTGGGGTTTTGGGATCTCCCATGTCGCTCCCAGCCCCAGCTGGACCTGTATCCATACAAAAGCTTCTGCCTGGCATTTCAGGGGGATGCATTGTAGGCAGAGCCTGTCCTGCTCTCCTGGTTTGGGCTGGGATAGAGTTAATTTTCTTCCTGGAGCTGCCGTGGGTGATAACTCAGGGATGCTTTGGGTTGGAGACTTATTTATCTCCTGAGACTGCATCCCCTGATCTCTCAGCTTGGTGCTAGGAGGAGTTCTGCTCCAAAAGTCATCGGGAATCATGAACCAATTAACTCTGGAAAGTTATGTTGGCCCAGTTTTTGAAGTCTGCTTTGATTCCCTGCCTGCTATGGCTGTTAATCACTTTTTAATGCAGCTTTCTGCATTTTTATCATCATTTTATCTGCCGTAATTTATTGTGTGTTACCTTAACTGAGGATGCATTTTCACATGTTGAATGTCTCCATGTAGGAAACCCCAGCTGTGATGCCTCTCAAGTGCCAGTTGTTTTATTAATTAAAAATGAAAAATTATCAGTCAAATAGAGCGGTAAAAGGGGTTTATCCCTCCTCCCGGGCACACAGTCTCCTCTGGAAATCCCAATTCCTTCCAAGGCTCCCCCACTGCCGTGTCCTGTACCTGCAGGCACTGCTTGGCATTCCCACGGTGCTCTCTTAAGGTCAATAAGAATTAACTGTAAATTTAATTAAAGTTCCTAATGTTTGTGCTAAAGTGGAGCATAACAAAACCAGCTCTGCTCTTTGCCAGTTTAAGCCAGATCTGGAGGGAGCTGGGCGTTATCAATAATTAACCGGGGTAATTTAGAGGAAGTATTAGGGAGTTAATGAAAATGTGAAATGCGTAATTATCGTGCGAGGAGCTGGAAGTGCTTGGGCTGCTGAGGAAGAGGAGGTGTTGAACAATTAATGCTTGGAGGCTGCTGTTCCCAACAGGATCCCGGGATGTCCCTGGGATGGGAAGGTCCCTGCACCCCATCACAGGCACAGGAGCTGCTGCCCCAGCCGGGAGCTGCGAGTCCCTGCCCTAGCCTGGGCTTTTACTAAAACTTCTGTTAATTACATGGAAATTCAGCCGTGGGCAGTGTGGTTGGTGGTAATTAATGAGGTGCAGCTCCCCTGTGCTGAGGAGCCCTGGGATGGGTGCAGGGACTGCTGGTGTGGATGAGTGGGGTCCTGGGGCTCCCTCTGCCCCACAGAGCCCTTAGGGATGGCCCTGGTGTTGGGGGGCTCAGCCTGGCCCTGATGTCCCTCTGCAGGGAGGAAGGGGGGGATAGGAGAGGTTTTCCGGGGGGGTTGTGCCCGCCCCATCCCTGGAGGTGTGCAGGGCCAGGCTTGGTTTAACGCGGGCTCTCCAGGGTCTCCCATCCCAAGTGTTTGCTGTCGGTGATAAACAATTTATTGTTTATCATTGAGGGACTGCTTTAGGCCCTCAGCCCGGGTTTGCTGAGCGGGTTGGGGTCGGGTGAGGATGAGGAAGGAGCCGTTCAGAAGTTCTGGTGGCATCCAGGGAAGCACCGCAGGGATGCCTCAGGAAGCTGCCAGGAGAAGCTGGTGGAGCAGCCTGGAAAACCCTGTGGCACTTTGTGAGTGGAATTAAAGCTAAGGATGCTCGGCTGGCTGGGAAGCCCCAGCAGGAGCGTGGAGCTGTGGTGTGCTCCCAGTGGATCCAGAGCTGTGCCATTGGGTTTTCCCTGGCTCTGGACAAGCACAGGGAAGGGACAGGTGTGGGTCTAATCCTGGTTTGGGAAGGTGCTTCCCAGCAGAAGCTCTGTCAGTCAGCCTCTGGTAAATGCTGTTATTTGGGCTGGGAGGGAAAAGGTGCAGGAAAGGATGGGAAAAGCACCCGTGGCTGCCCTGGGATTCATGGATCCTTGAAGGGCATCCCACTGGTGCCAAACAGAGGGGCTGTGCTGCCAGGTCAGGACACCAGGGACAGGAAGTGGCTCTAAAAACTCTGTCACTGTGCAAAAATTAAAATAAAAGGTGGGGGGAGAAGCCACAAGTGGCTTCTGCCTCTTGTTTGGGGGAAGGAGCTGTGGGGGCCCAGCATCGCTCGCAAATGCTTTTAATAAAGTGTTCTTTCCTGAGTCCAGGGGAAAAATCCCAGAAACCTCAAGCTTTTCCCATTACATAAGGACCAGATGCTGCTGGGCAGAGCCCTGACTCCCCCCAGCACAGCCCTGTCCCTGTCCCCAGCCGCCGTGGGGACCCGGCTCCCTGCCAGGCACAGCCCCCAAGCAGTGGGATGGGGGTCCCAGAGAAGCTGTGGCTGCCCCTGGATCCCTGGAAGTGTCCAAGGCCAGGCTGGATGGGGCTTGGAGCAGCCTGGGATAGTGGAAGCTGTCCCTGCCCGTGGCAGGGGGTGGCACCGGATGATCTGTGAGGTCCCTTCCCAAACATTCCAGGATTCTGTGATTCTGCTTGGAGGTGGAAGAGGAGGATGTGGAGGGCAGTGGGGCAGGTGCCTGTGCTGGTGGCAGGGAGGACCCGCTCTGTCACACAGGGTGACATGGCTGGGTAATTTCTGCGGCAATTAATGCCTCATTAAAGTGCACGAGGGAACAATCAGAGCAGTGAATTTTACCCAGCACAATGGCTGGGCCCTCAGGGTTTTTCTGCCTTTCTTTTGAAAAGGAAACAGTCTTTTTCTGGCTTTAACTGCTCCCTGTCTGGAGGCAGAGGAGGAGGGAGCCTTGGTGGGCATCTCCACTCCCAGCTGCTGCTTGGGCATCACCCCCGTGATGGGATTTTCCTCTGCAATCCCACGGGGCGAGTTGGAACCTCCAGGACATGAAATCTGACTGGAGGCCGATGAGAACCAGCCCCGTCTCAGAACGTGTGTGTTGAGATGCCCATCACCCACTGAAACGAGGAGAAGGGCAGGAGCGATTTCCAGGGCTGGGAAGGGGTTTTGGGGGAATTCCAAGGGGGAACAGCAGCCTGCAGGTGCCCTGTGGATGCCGCTGGTGGGGCAGTGACAGGGAGTTTCTTCCCAGGGACAGGCTCTGGAGGGGACAAAGGGAATGCTGAGATGAGCAGAGAGACTGGAGCACGATGGCTCCTAGGAAGGATTTTGAAGATGAGGAGGTGACTGGTGGGGTGTGACAAGGTGGGGCAGGAGGAAAAGGGGAGAGGTGGCTGTGGTTGGGAAGCCCCTGAGCGTTTCCAGCCGGGTTTAGTGCTTGTTCCCGCCTGTTGTGGCATCAGATGGGAGCAGCTGAGCCCTGACCGTGTCCCTCTCTCTCCTCAGGAGCCTGATGCCACGGACCCTGGAGGGACAGATCACCATGGAGAAGACCCCCAGCTACTTTGTGACCAATGAGGCCCCCAGGCGCATTCACTCCATGGCCAAGGACACGAAGCTGATCGTGGTGGTGCGGAACCCCGTCACCCGCGCCATCTCGGACTACACACAGACCCTCTCCAAAAACCCCTCCATCCCCAGCTTCCAGGCCCTGGCCTTCAAAAACCTCAGCACGGGACTGATCGACACGAGCTGGAGCGCGGTGAGGATCGGGATCTACGCCAAGCACCTGGATAACTGGCTGCAGTACTTCCCGCTCTCCAAATTCCTCTTCGTCAGCGGGGAGAGGCTCGTCAGCGACCCTGCCGGGGAGATGGGCCGTGTCCAGGACTTCCTGGGGCTCCAGAGGGTGGTGACGGACAAACATTTCTATTTTAATGAGACCAAGGGCTTTCCCTGCCTGAAGAAGCCGGAGGGGGGAAGCAAACCCCGCTGCCTGGGGAAATCCAAGGGGCGGCCGCACCCCAAAATCGATGGGCAGGTGGTGCAGCGCCTGCGGGAGTTCTACAGACCTTTCAACATGAAGTTTTATCAGATGACAGGGCAGGATTTTGGGTGGGACTGAGCCATCCCCAGGGCACGCTGCCAGGCTGACACCTGGACTGCCAGGACCGTGGCCCAGGGATGCCCATGGTCACTGTGGTCCAGGGATGCCCATGGCTGCCATGATCCAGGGATGCCCGTGGCCACTGTGCTCTAGGGATGCCCACGGTCCCTGTGGTCCAGGGATGCCCATGGCCACCCCACCAGCACCCTCCTCTCTTCGTTCTAATTTATATCGGACCTTTTCTGGCAAGAAACGGACTTTTCTGGAGTAGAGAGAAATATTTAAGAAATAAAACCACAGATGAGCCCTCTCCCCTCCCTGAGCAGATTAAATATTCTTCCATATAACCCTTGCTGATCTCTGTTAACTGCGAGCACTCTGGGTGGCAGGTGGGAGCAGGGGTTTGTGCGCGTGGGGATGATGGATCCACCACCCAGAATAAAACCTTTGGAAACCACTTGGCCTCTGGGGCAGGCAGCCGGTGGGGTTTTGCTAAACGTAGTTCTGGGGGTGACACGGTCACTGGTGGCCAGGGGACGGCTGGGCAGCAACCCCCAGTCCTGGGAGATGTTTTGCAGATGGAAAAGAGTCCGTAGGAATTTCCCAGCTGAGCAAAACAATGAACAGCAGCAGTTCTGAATAAATGCCAGGTCCAGGCTTAGGGAGAGGGAGTTGTGGATCACCTTCCCATGTTCCTTCAGTGGCCCAGCTGAAAGAGCAGGGCCTTTCTAACCCTTAGGAGGAAAATTCTGTCTTCTCCCGAGTTTACCCAAACTCTGCCTTTTCAGTTCAGTAATCTCAGTTTTTCAAGCCCACAGCCATCGAGGGTCATCACGGGAGGCCGCAGAAATTACTTTAATCTGCACTAACTAGTTTTCCCTTAATTAAAGATGGGGAAAACATTTAATTAACCTCTAAGATCTTATTAGTGACTTGTATTTGTCTCTTTAATGAGCTAATTATGAGTTTTGAAGGGCCCTTAGGCCCTGCATTGTTTGCAGATATGCTTTGGCTGTGGTTTCTTCCATCAGGCAGCATCCCAAACCTGCATCCCAGAGCTGACTATGCTGCCGAGGTGCCTCCTCTCCTCACTGCTGCTGCTGTTGCCTGGGCATGGCGAGGGAAGCAGGCACCACTTCTGGGATGTACAACGGGCCCCATCCCATTTCCTCCCAGCTCCGGGTTGGTTTCACACCCCCACCTGGTGTTTTATCCCGCACAGCTCCCCCCGCTCCCACATCCTGGGTCCTGGCACCTCCCTTGTGCCCCTGGAGCTGAGGTTTGTTTCCTGTCCCATGCTCCGGGCTGTGGGTGAGGTTGGACATGTTCCTGTTCGTTCCCGGGACAAGTGACACGTGCAGGGACAGCTTAAGGTGCCGCTGGAGTGAAACGCAAACAGGTGCCTGTTTCTGTGGGGAGAGAGGCCACCGAGGTGCCGGTCCCTGGGGGCTCTGTGATCAAGCGGGATATTGCCAAGGAATAGCGAGAGGAGGTAAAACCAGGGCTGGTTTTGTGCTGGTTGAAATCCCAAAGCCCTCGGAGTGATGCAGCTGTTGCGGGGATGGGCTCAGCGTCCCCTGCCCACCACGGGGTCCCCTGGCTGTGTCCCTCCCTGGCCTATGACCCCCGGCCATCAACCAACAGAGGTGGGACGGACTCAGCATCCCATGCCCACTGCAGGGACCCCTGGTCTGTGATGCCCTGGGCAGCGCCAGCCAAGGAGAGATGGACTCAGCGCCCCGTGCCCACTGCGGGGTCCCCCGGCCGTGTCCCCTCAGGCCTGTGACCCCCGGCCACCGTCCCACCGGGGGTGGGATGTCGGAGCGGCTGGAGCCCCTTGTCAGCCTCGCTGGCAGCTCCGCATGATGGACTGCGCTCTGCTTGTTTAGGTTTTGTTTCCAGCCACGACATTCGACTAAATTATTCTCCACGAAGGGCTTTAAAGTTTCCCAAGTGCCTGTGAAAGCCTGGAAACGCTGATAGTGATCCTATTTCTCAGCTGAGTGACTGCATTCAGCCCCAGCCATATTGATATGCAAAACGTTAAGGGTCCCGGCTCTAAAGATGGTTTCTGTCTGCCCTGTGAAAGGGAACCATACTTTTTTAAAGCCCGGCCCTTTCTAAAGCCGCACAATACCATATAGACTATGCCATTTAAAGCATCTGAAGCGACCCAAAATGTATTGAAAGCTTGCTTTGCAGACTCATTAAGACTACTCAATAGGTTCTGGCAAATACCGTGCCAGGGCTGACCGCACGGATTAAGACTTTTGAAGTGTTACACAAACCCCCTGCTTAAACTAATTGCTGCCCCGCAGCTCACGAGGTCAAGTATTTGTATTCATTGCCTCCGAGAGGAGCCACTTATGGCTCTGTCCAGGTGAAGTCTGCACTTCATTAGATCAAGACAATAAAAGCAGCTTTGGTAGGAAGGGGATGAAATCTCCCGGCTCCTGCTCTGAGCCAAGCACAGGCTTAAGTCCACCTCGGCGGAGTTTGGGGTCGTTTGTGGTGCTTTCAAGAGCTCCAGTGGAGCGATGTGCTTCCCAGAAAAGTGTTTCGGTGCGGGATGGTGACAGCAGTGACAGCAGCCCTGTCCCACTCGTGCTGTCGTGGAGGGTTCAGCTTGAGAGAGGTTCCTGGAAACTCCCAGTGCTCACTGAGCACTTCTCCACTGTCACGTTTCATTCTCCAGGGTCATGGAATCCTGGAATGGTTTGTGTTGGAGGGACCTAAAAGCCCATGCAATTCCATCCCATTTCCATGGGCAGGGACACCTTCCCCCATCCTAGGGTGCTCCAAGCCCCGTCCAGCCTGGCCTTGGACACTTCCAGGGATGGGGCAGCCACAGCTTCTCTGGGATCCCCATCCTGTGAGGAATTGATCTGAAACTCCCACAGAGGCTCAGGGACAGGTGTCGCTGCTGCACCTCCCTGCTCAAAACCTCTGGAAATAAAGTTATAACGAGGATGTTGAGCTGTGCTGATGTTTTCTGGGACAGAGGGAGTTTGGGCAGCTGCTTGCTCAGGGGATGATGGCAAAACACCCTGTGCTCGTGGAGCTGGAAAAATGCCTCTGGAGCACCAGGTTAATTGGGGAAGTGCCAGAGCAAGAGGATGATGGAGATCCAGCTTTGCAGCCAAGTATGAAATGAAGTTTTCATCCCCGTCTCAGTTAACCAAAGTTTCCATTTCTAGCCCCAATTTTGTTTTGAAAAATCCAACTATCCAAAGTTTTGTGGTTCCTGTGCTCTGGGCCTCCCTCTCCATTCCACTCCATAAGCCAGGAAGAGCAGGGCTGGAAGAGCTTTCCAAATTTTTTTTTATTTACTCCTTTTTCTCTCATACCAGATTTAGGAGGACAGAAGGGAAAGAACAAAAATAGGGACGGGGGGGAAAAAAAAAGCTCCAAAAGCAAGAAGTTAAAACTTCCCTGCTTTTGCGTGGGTCTGGAGATGAGGAGAGCAGCAGGGCTGATTTTCAGCTTCACATTTCATCTCGAATGCTTATGACCTGTAACAGGGAAAGTCATACCCATCCCTGCAAAGGCCCATCCATCCCCATTCCCATTCCCATTCCCTGCTGCCATGAATGTGGCCACACCTGTCCAGCACCACAGTCCCCAGGTGGGGCTCGTGCTGCCAGGCACCTGTGGGCTATAAAAGCTGGGAGGGGGCACTGGAGCCTCCCTGCAGGATCTGCCCCAGCTCTGGAGGGTGTGGAGGCTGTCCCGGCTCAGGGAACAGGAGCTGGCACTGGCTGGTAAGTGGGAGCTGCTGCCAGGGGTGCTGGGCATCCTTCCTGCTGGTTTTGGGGGCTGCAGGGCCAGGGTGGAGTTTGGGGATGGAGCAGTGTGGTTGTGTGCAGCCATCGTGTGCAAATGCCGAATTTACACTCTGATTGGAAACAGCAACACGTTGCCTTGCTTAATTAATTTTTATCACTCAAAAGAATAAATTGATGCCTTTCTGGCAGGGTTCCCCTGGCAGGAGGTGAGCCCCAGGCCCTAACTGTGTACCCCTCACTGGTACACGGGATGGGGCACTGCCACCACTGCTCCTTCCCCAGGGAATGGGGACACATGGAGCAAGCAGGAGGAGGGGGATGGCCGGAGCCTTGGGGGCTGGCTCGTGCTGATGCCACAGCTGGTATTAGAGAAGAGAATGGAGCTGTAAGGACTGATCCAGCCCCGTTTTTCCCAGTTTATGTGGCTGGGGAGTGGTGGTGTAGATCATTAAGCCGATGATCCCACAGCCAGCTCTGCCCCAGCACTGCCATCCTTGTTGGCAGCCACGTCTGGAAATCAACAGGGAGGGAATTTTTCCCCTATTTTTTCTCCTTTTTACTCTGAGTTATAACTTCCATCTGATGGCTGATTGCTGAAGACCCCCCCCGGGCAGCCGCAGCACGCTGCTGGCAGATGCCAGTGGGAAGGAAAGTGTGAGGGATGGAGGGCAGCGGGAGAGAGGCCGGGGAACTGGGAAACGCTCCTGGTGGGGATGGGAAAGGGGCCTGTGCAACAGCCAGCCTTTAATTAAGGGTCTTTAAAGAGCTTTCCCAGCTGGTTAACATTGCCTTGCCATATTGGAGTGGTTTAGAAGCAATGCTCCTCGGGAACGACTCCCTTCCTGTCAGCCCTGGGCGTGTGTGACGGGTCCTGGTCCCTCACCCCTTTGGAAAAATGGGGCAGAGAAAAACGGGTCCATGCCTTGGTGGAGAGGACAAGGAGCCCTCCACCTTCCCAGGGAAGAAGCTCATTTTTCTGTGCTGGTTGCTACACCCAAATGTCTTCAACGCAGCCCTCGCAGCCCCTGGAGCAGTTGGAGTGGGATGTGTGCCGGTGGTGCTGGAAGGGACAGCATGTGTCACCCAGCACCCAAACACAGCACTGGGAATGCCTGGTCCAGCCCTGGGGTGGGTACTGGGGACAGGAATCAGCCCTGGGCTGTGGGGAGGTCTGAGGGCACGGCGACACCTGAAGTGCAGGAGCTCCTGTGGGATCCTGGAACGGGGTGATGGGGGTGCCATGGGGCCCCCAGACCTCCTCTGGAGCTGGTGGCTCTGTCCTGTTTCTCCTGCTGGAATAAGCCTGCAGAAGCGAGCTTTGGACTGACAGCCTTTCCCTCCCGCCAGCTGAGGACGGACCTCGCTGTGCACATAAACCTGCCCTGAGGAGTTACTGCTGAAACTTCTCAGGGACTTGTCCCACCTCTTTTAGCTTTCTCTGCTCACCCAAATCCTCCCAGAGCCTCTTCTTCCTCCATCCTGTTCTAGAACTGCCCTGTTCAAAATCCTCCCGGAGGCAAGAGCAGAGCTGCCCCCGGGCTCTGAGAGTGGGATGGGGACTGTGGGGTCCTGTCCCTGTTTCACCAGGAGATTTATTGGTGCCTGAAACCTCCTGACAAAGTTTCAGCCTCCAGCTGCGTTTGCAGAGGAGAAGGTGATACAAAGCCAGCTCCAAGTGTGCTGAGAGTGTTTTGCTCCAAGGCAAAAATCCATCTTTTTTCAGAAAAGCATCCCCCGACTGCTGGAGCAGGGAGCATCCCCGTGGTTTGCTCCCCTGGTCCCTTCACCTAAGCTGGGGCTGAGGGATGCACAGCTGAGCACCATCGTCCTCCTCCTCCTCCTCCTCTGCATGTCCCAGCCTCACCACAGCCTTCCCAGCTTGAGGTTCCCCATTCTGTCAGCTCCAAGGACATGGATAGTGCTGGGGCTCCCTCTGCTCCCACAGCATGCTTTTATCTCTGGAAAAAATCCTAATAAAAGCCAAAAGGCAACTTTAATAGTGTAATATTAGAGAGGGCTGGGAGGGAAAGGCTCCTGCCTGGGGCCATGGCACAGCTGGGGTCCCAAGCATGGATCCACGCTTCCATTTAGGGATGCATGGGGAAAATGGGGGAAAACCAAATTAAATCAATGTTTTCTAGGCTTGGCTGATGTGTGCTGTGCTCAGGCAGGGGAGGACAGGGGAGGAGAGCCAAGGCCAAGCCTCCTGTTACCTTTAGGGCAGGTATTGGGATTATTCTGTCTGAGGAAAGCCCAGCTGTGAAGCTGCCTGTGGAAGGTGTGATCCTTGGGACCCTAGTGCAGCCTGCCCAGAGATGGGCATCCCTCAGCGCAGGGCACAACCAGGCAGCACAGTCCAGGCATAGGCTGGAGTAACCGGCGGAAAACATTCCAAGTACGGAGAGGCTTCGCAATAATTTCCACATTCTGTAATTTTTCTCAAGACGGGAAGAGAGGCAAGCCTGGAATAATTACCCACACAAGCAGCCATTGAAACGTTCTGTGCTGCGAGTACTGATCGCTTACTGTACTTAACAAGACAATTTTGGCTCTCGGCGCATAAAAGCAAGCAATGATTAAAGCTCTTGTTTGCAGGATCCATGAGCCAAAGCACAAAAGTCTGTTGCTAGATCCAAGTCTGGACTTGGCAACCGGCTCCTGCATGGGGAGTGAGCCAAGGTGGCGTGGTGTGCTCGGGTTTGGGGTGCTGGGGAGTGCTGCAGTGCTGGTCCCCCCATCCTGCTGGTTCCAGGTGTGTGTGGGGGGTGACTTGTGCTTCCAGCCCTGGGGGCAAGCTGGGATGTTTTGCAGGGAGTGGAAGGTGTTGCAGCTCTTTGGGGCTGGGAGAGGCTCCTTGGCAGCGGGAAGGAGCAGGTGCTGAGCTGGAAATGGGGCCGGTGGGTGTCTGCTGCTGTCTCCCTGTGGAGCAAGGGGGTATTTGGGAGGAACTCGGGAAGGCAAAAGGCCCTGGTGTGTGCAGGCAGGGCTGCAAAGTGAGGGGCTTGGCTGGAGGCAGAGCCTCTGGCACCTTATGCTGCCTGGATCTGAGGATCCCAGGCTGAGGATTCTGGGTTTCCAGGGAGTCTCAGACTCCAGCTAAACTGAAGGAGCTGTTCCCTGGTGAGAGGCCGTGGGGATATCATGACTGCCCACGGGTAAAAATGCTGAAAGCATCCTTTGTGTTGTGCTGGGCACCGCCCTGCTCTGAAATGCTGCCCGGAGATGAACTGGGACCAGCAGGGCCACAGCTTGCAGCATCACTGGGGGTGTTACTGCAGCATCCGTGGGGATCCCTGATCAGGGACGCTCTCTCAGCCTGGCTTTGTGGCTGACACGTGAGTTTGATGCAAGGTTGTCCCCTCTGGGCAGTGATATTTTGGCAGCGAAGCCCAGAGGAGCTGGCTGTGAGCCAGCCCCACATGTTCCGTGTGGATGCTGAGGTCTCATAAACCCAGGCACTGGTGCTCTGCAGGGATGGGCAGCCCTGGGACACCCAGGGGAGGCTCCACTGCAGCACAGCCCCATCCGAGGGGCTTTATTTTACCATGAGGGTCTTCATGCTGCCGATGTCAGTGGTGCAACGTTGGGTGTGAGTGTGCCAGGGTGGAATCTGAGTGTTGATGTCCCTTCATGGCTCTGCACTGGGCTGCTGGGAGAGCTGGTGGTGTGGGATGAGCTCTGCCTGGGGTGGGCAGGCAGCTCCAGCATTGCAGGTGGAAGAGGGAGCTGGGAGTGGATTTGAGCCAGGCCACTGGCTTCTTGCAGGCATAAATCAGCCCTGTTTGGTTCAGCACAGCTGTGTGATTGAGACCAGGTCAAGATCTGGTTCAGACCTTCCTCCTTTGCTTGTTAAGCTCCTGTCCTTGAGGACGGTGTGGGTTCACCTCAGAGGGAAGATAAATGAGTCCCAGTGTAGCAGCACTAAATCTATTCAGCCTTGTGCTGGGCTTTCCAGGGCTCTCTGTGCTGCAGGACAGGGAAAGCATCCAGGGAAATCCTTGGGACAGCTGAGAGACCCAGCTCTGTATGGGAGCATCATGTAGAGTCCCCTCTGGCCTTTCCCCTGGGAAAAAAAGCAAGAATTCAGATGTTGAATAAATTCCACAGACATTACCTATGCTAATTGAGTGACAGCTTGTACAGGGCTGCTACTGCTGCCTTCTCCTCAACCACCAAACCAAATCAGGTCCTTGCAGAAAGCTTTTATTTCAAGCAGTGACCTCCTGGCTGTCCTGGAGCGCTGAGGGTGCTGTGGGGTCCAGCTCCTGGTGTGGCTGCGTCCCTCGGGTGCCTCTGCTCCAGCTTGGCTGCAATCGAGCAGTTGCTTTCTGTTAAAGTCCTGGCATTATCTGGGAGCATCCCACGGTGGGCACAGGGCTCTGCATCCCGTGTCCCCAGGGATGTCCCTGCAGCATGGGCCATCCTGCCAGCCCAGGGCACAGCTGCCACCAGGATCCATTTGGGAGCTGCACTTGGCTTTCTTGGCTTCATTTTAGATGGAAAAGAGCATTTCTGGAGCAGATCTGGCAGCCCTGGAAGGGCCCTGGCAGATGGGCAGCCTTCATCCATGTCCCTACTCTCTTGGATGAGTTGTGCTTGTTGGAATTATTTACTGCAGTGGTCGATAAACACTCTGGGCAGTGGGCTGTATTTCATGAACACCACACTCTACATGTGCCTGCTGTTATATTTCAAGAGCATAAATAACAGTGGGGCAGCAGCAGAAATTAAAACCAAACACATAGAACGATTTACACCCAGAATTTTTGCTTCCTTTCTGTGTTGAAAAAACACCCCTGGACTGTGCCCCTCACTTAAACCTTGCTCCTGCCCTTCCTGGGGTGCCGCTGCCTCTGGCTTTGCTCCTGCCTCCAGCTGAGGGGATATTGGCTGCTTCCCACCAGCAGAGGGAAGCCACCTGCCTTCCCCACATCCCCTCGTGTGCGGGGACACGGTCCCAGGCTGGCTGGTGCCACGTGCCATTCAAAAGCCCCCTTTGGCACATCCCGCCTGCCATCGGCAATGCCACCCCAGTGTTTGTTTTCCTAGCGAGGGAAGCATCCAGCAGCATGTGCTGCAGTCTCCAGGTTGTTTGTTTTCCTTTAAAACGCAATATAGATCTAATTAGATGAAAATAAACTCTCCTGAAGAGCGGGGTTATTCAGAGCAGGCAGCCAGGGCTCGGTTCCCTTCCCTCTGGTAGCGTTTAAGCGTTTCCCCCGCATCGGTGACGCAGCCGTTCCTCATAAATCAGCGGAGGTAGGAGCACATTTGCTCCCCTGGCTTTGAAGAGGCGTCAGATCTCCGAACAGAGGCTTCTTGCTGGGTGATCCTCTGGGGCTGGTTCTCATTTCCTTGTAGGAGGTGGGTCTGGAGCCCATTTTGTGCATTTGGGAAGGCTGGCGGGGGGGAAGGGGGAGGAAAATGAATGACTTTGCTTCGTTGACAAAAAAAAAAAAGCCTTGACACCACGAGCACTGTGCCCCATTAACGTCCCACTGACACAATTATTTACCAGGAAGACGCAGATATTGATTTGGCAGGAACTGCACGTGCCATGGCGGGGCTGGGGCTGAATGGCTCCATAAGCCAAATGTGGGCTCCCTGCTAACGTGGGATTGAGTCAGGTCCTGCCTGGGCTAAGGCCACATCACTTGAGGCGCTGCTGTGGCTTTCACCCCTCTGGTGTCGCTGCTGGCTTTGCCACATGCCCAGAGCCATCAGGTGGTGGCACTGAGGGCTGCTGCTGTTGGTCCTTGGGAAGAGCCTCTGGGCAGTCAGCCTTCGGGGGAACCACCTCCCGGGTGGATCGGGATGAATGGTGGTGCTGGGAAGGGAAGCTCCTGTGGTCAACAGATCGCATCTAGTGCATTTTAACAGATGAAAAACTGCTGAGGTGAGGCATCAAGTGCCCCAAAAATGGAGGTTTCCTGTTCTGTTCTGGCCAGGTTTTATGCCTTGAAGAGAAGGTGTTAATGCACACCAGTGGCACAAGGCTGTCCCAACCATGCTCACACCCCTCCCAAATCTCTCCTGTGCCTGCGTGACCTGGGAAAGGCTTAGAGATGCATCCCTGCACAAGCTTCAGCTCTGTGTTAGGGCCAGGTCGCTTGAAAATGAGGCATTTCCATCACCCCTGTGGCAGCCTCTGCATGTGCCTGGGCTGTGAGAAGCTGAGCACTAAGGTTGGACAGCCTTTGGATCCGCCCTGGGAGACACTTCCACGTGGGAATGACTTGGGTGCTGCCCTGGGGGAGCATCGCTGGCCGCAGCCAGAACCGCTGCAGTCATCCAGGCAGCAAGAAACTCCCTGGAAGAATTTTAAGGAATTCATCTGGCAGGTTTTGAAAGGTAATTGTAACACGAAGGTGGAGCTGGAACATTTCTGCTGTGCTGGGCCGTTTGCAGCGAGGAGCTGGCAGCAGCAGAGCTGCTGAGTGAGGAGCCGGCGCTGCCATATGGAGCTCTGCTCTGGCTGCTCGCTCTCGAAAAGCTCAGCCAGGGCCAGGGCTTGGCAGCCCCGCAGCTCAGAGCCCCTGTGTGTGAATAAATGTTACTCCTCGGCGTTACTCGGTGCTACAGTATCTGGCTGCAGGCAGAAGGAGCCGCGATTTGGCCCCGCTTCAGCAGAGCACTTGCACACGAGTGATGCCCCAGCAGAGATCTTGTGCTTAAACAGGCTCTCTGCTGGCTCAGAGCTTTCATCTGACTTGACTTTTGTGCCCTGGATCGCCCTGGGCTTTCCCAGTGGAGGCAGCCTCCTGCGCTCCTTCCATGTCTCCATCGAGTGTGGCTGAGGCAGGTTTGTGAAGGGTAATTTGGGATTTGCTGAGGAAGGTGGCAATGGGGAGGCTGAAGCAGGCTGGCAGGGCTGCATCTTATTTCTGGTGATAAGAGCAAGGAAGGAGGAGGAAGACACTCACTGGAATTGGAATACTGGGCATTTCAGAATGATAAAGCAAAAAAAGCCCAACCTAAACTGATTTTAAACATAAATAGTCTGTGGGAGTTTGTAGTCACCAGGTCCTCTAGAATGTGAGCATGGAAGATGAGATGAGGAAAGCATGAGGTGCAGGAATGAGGTCATTCTGCTGCTGCTAGGTGGGAGATGCCTTGGAAGGGAGTCAGACCTGAAGCCTGGAAATCTCAAACCCGTCCCCTGCATCCCAGCCCGGTTCCCTGCTGCCTCTTTGAAACCATGGGTTTGTGGCTGCTTATCCCTGACAGTGTCCAAGGCCAGGTTGGACAGGGCTTGGAGCAACCTGGGATGGTGGAGGGTGTCCCTGCCCATGGAAAGGGGTGGAACTGGATGAGCTTTAAGATCCCTTCCATCCGAAACCATTCCATATTTATCCATAAGATGGGATCCTGAGCTGGAGGGATTTTCACCTGCACGGCGACAGCTGCTCCTCTGCCCCTGCCCTGATCTTTAATCGAACTCGAGCTGTGTGGAGCTCCATCAGGGACATGTTTGGCCTCCAGCCTCCTTACGCAAGTGCCAGTTCCCCCTTTGCTTTCATAAACAGGGAGTTAAGTGTATCAGGGAGCGCCGTGAGTTGGGACAGCGACCGTACGGGAGAGCTCCAGAAAGGAAATGCTAATAGAGAGCAAGACAAGAGCAAATCCAAAAGAACAGAAGAAACCCTTGTTAGATCCGAAGCACGGGGCCAAGCCAGTGGGGTCTGGAGGTAGTTAGAGCTGTACAGCACGCAGAAGTCTGTAATATTTTATTCTGGGGATATATATTTCCGGGACAAGTTGTTAGATTGACCTCTAGTGTTCATTTTCTTAAGGGAGAATTTCGTGATCCAGTCCTGTTTTGATCAAGTCTCGTACCTTTGCACTTTGAACAGGCTTTGAGGGGAGGTTTTGTTTTTCTAATGGATAAACCCTCCAAATGTCAGTGTGGGTCTACAGGAGTGTTCTAACGAGCTGCCTGACAGGCAGCCAGGAGGGCTGTGGAAATGTTGACACACGATTCCCTCGGAAGGGCTGGATGCAGTCCTGGCTCTCGGAGGCAGCGGGAGCCTTGCCACCGCCAGGCCGAGGCCCAACGCTCAGCCAGGAGATCAAAGGTGGATTTGTGCTGGAAAGTTTAGCTTGGATGGGCCCTTCGGATTTCTCTGGTGCTCCCTTCACTGAATTCTGTGGTGAGGGAAAAATTTGATTTACTCTAAGATCCTAGTTTTCTTTCACAGCCACCCCCATATGTCTTTGGGAATTATATCCCAAGTTTTCCTCCTTATGAACTGCACATACAGGGATCAAGCTCTAGACTTGGTTGGAAGGGTTTTTCCCAGTATTGTCACTGGGAGATGCTCATCCCATGTCCCCTAATTGGTACTGCTCATTATCATGTGTTTCCAACTGAAATCCAGATATAATTTGGGTTTGGATTCATGGATTTGAATGGCTGGAAGTGTCTGAATAGCAGCCAACAATGCTAAATATCTTCTTTTCTTCCCCCCTCAACGCATTCTTCCTCTGTGTCACGGAGCTGTCACTAAAACTATTTTTAATTGTTATATGTTTTAATTCATGATGTTTTGTTGGAAAATATTCATCACTTGTTTGCTCAGAGAGGGAGGAGGAAATTCTGGTCTCGGGGAAAGTGATGAAAATCCAAGTCATTTCACTGAGCTCACATTATTTTGGAATTATATGCAGGAAAAGTTATTCTCCATAGCCTGGAGGCTCTAAAAAGAAGCATTTTGAATTGCTGTAGTCTCAGGCAAGTTAAACAGCAGACTGAGAGCTTTAAATCTTGGTCCATCAAAGTGTGAGCTTCAAAAAAGTGAGAAAGTTGAAGAAAAAAGCCTTGTGTCAGTATTTTCGAGCAGTGAATTCCTATATGGGCATCTTATTCTGCCTTTTTGGTACAAAAATTACAGAGAATGGTTCTGGGATAAGTTTCTTTGTGAATTATTCATTGAAAATAAATGAACTACTTAGTGATGATCCAGAAGGGCTTCGGTTTCAGCTGTGGTGTTTCTATTGTGCTGTAACTCTGCCCTGGCACCTGCCGGGAGCTGATTTTGGTGGAGGGGTTGGTGCCGATGGCTCGTGTCCCTCTCCGGGTTGTGCTGTGTCTGTTGCGTGACGTCCCTGCTCCAGCACTGCTGCAGAAGGGATTCATTAGCGATGGAATCACGAGGAGTTGAGCCTGCTGACGAACAGGCACCCAGACACTGCCTTGGAGGGAGAGGAGCAATGCCGTGCCAGGCTCCAGCCCTGCAAATGCCATTCCTTTCCTACCCGTGGGGAGAGCAGCTACATGGCCCACAGAGATTTACACCTTAAAAAAAGCTTTTTGGGGTTTTTTTTGGCCTTTGCCAGCAATGGAGCTTTTCTGGTGCAGAGAGAGCTGCAGAGTTGGCATCCCCAGCAGAGCCCTTGGCACGTGGTCCTGTTTGCTCGCACCCGTGCTGGGGTCTGAGCTCTCTGCAGGCTCGTGCTGCTGCCACGTGCATGCACCAGCCTCAGGTCCTGGCATCTTCCCTGGCCCAAAGAAGGCAGAATTAGCCCAGGTTAGGTGGGAACCAGCAACGGGGCATGTTAATTTTACAGCAAAGCTCTGGATTGTTGTTTTTCCATGCTGCAGGTGGTCGTGGTGCTGCTTGGAGCGAGGAAATCCCACTGAAACAGCACTGGGATGGTTCTAGTGCTGGGGACCAGATGGGGGAGAACCAGGGTGGAGTGAGAGCTGAACAAAGACTTGCTGGGGTGATGGGGAGAAATTTAGATTAAATATCCCTGAACACATTGAGCACCTGTTGGCTGCATCAGCACCTGCATTGCTGCTGCTGAAGATGTCCATCATTGCTCCACCAGCGCTCCCGAGGCTCCGCCAGTTCAGGTGTCAGCCAAACCACTGAACACTGAGTACCTTTAATAATTTGCTGCTTTTAATGCATTCAGTCAGGCCAATTACATAAAATTACACGTCTGGCCTCTCCATTTTACCAGTTCTTTGGGTCCTAAGGATGTATAAATATTCAATGAGCCCTCTCAGTAAATGCTGCGGGTAGCGGAAAATGCACACAGCAAATATTTTTATATGGGTCTGGTTTTGGAAATGATTTCTGAAATGTCCCTGCTAGTGCTGGACTTTCTTCCCCTGAATGCAAAGTGTACTGATGGTCACGTAACAAATTGCTAAAGAGAGTTATGAAATGGCATTTGCACTCCTTGACCATGCCAATGAGTGTAATTTAAATAAATCTATTCATGAAGGCCTAATTAGCAGGGACTGGGCAATTTGCAGCAGCGTATGGGAAGGCTCTGCCAATCACAGGTTGAATCGGCAGAGTGCTAAGTGCCGCTGAAGTGCTGGAGAGTTAAAATCACTTGGAGCTTTCAGGGATCAAGCATTAGATCAGAAAAACACTGAATTAACACTGTTGCTCTCCCACAGGGGCTGGTGCTGGAGAGGGGAGCAGGTTCTGTGTGGCACATGGACCTTAGGAAACTGCTTCTGGCCTTTCTCTCACCTCTGTTTTCCCACTTGTCAAAGGGAGATAACGATGCTGATTTCTTTTTGAGACTGCTTTGAGGTCAGCTGAGGAGGAAAGCTTGAGTAAAGCCGGATAGAAGTTGAGTAACAGTTGTTTCTGCAGATGCTCTCCAGTGTTTGTATTAAAAATTCCTAACTGGGAGAATCAGCTTGCATTGTAAGTCAGTGGGATAAAGGCAGGTTAAACACTTGTTTGTTATATGCACCAAAAAACGTGTTATTTTTTTTACAGTAACCACAGGAGTCCAAGCCCCCGACTGTCCCCTGAGGTGCCATGTGCTGTATGAATGGCAGAATTCATGGTGTCACCTGAGACAGGCACGTCCATCAAATGAGTGCTTGGCTCAGTATCTGCAAGTCAGAAATTCAGCATCTAATCAGACATCTCCGACGGAAAGAGCCCTGGTCTCGCTTTGTCCCCTGCCTTTGTGCATGCTGTCACGATGGCCCTGATAACGTCTTCCCGGCAGGAGCTATCCTGGGAAAGTAAAAAGCAGCTTTTTTCCCCCAAATGTACACTGAAAATAGGAGTAGAAGCAGGCCACAAAGCAAACCCACCCGGTGACTGTGGGGAGCTGAGGAGAGACACAACAGCACCCTTGTTCTGGTGGCTTTGAAACGGAACAAAGGCCTGCAGGGGACACGGCAGCGTCAGGTTTCACCTGCCCTTTGTGCCTGTGGGAGAAAAGCAGCTCCACCTGGGCAAAACCCGTGGAAATGGTGACCTGCCCATGCACGAGATCCCTGTCGGTTCTGCAAGGCTCCACTGCAGCTGGTGCTTGTGTCCCACCAAACCTTGCTGAGATACTGGACGAGATGAACTCTGCAAGCCCCTGGGCTGTGATCCTGATTTGTCACCTTCAGCAGCAGTGGACACCCCACAGGTCTCGCTTCAGGGATGTTTTTTTCCTGTTTTGCCTTGCTGTCATGGCTGTAAGAATGAGGCTTGTACCTATGCCAGCATTTCCCAGCCAGTGTCCAAGTTCTCCTTCCCATTCGATTAGGACCCCATCGCTCATTATCTTCTGCTTGTTCATTAGCTTGAGATAAGGAAAACAACAGAACCAAGAAGAAAAATGTCATATTCTGTTTAGTGGAGATTCAAGCCTATAAAACAAAGTTAGGTCCATGGATCATACTGTATAAAAGGTGACCTAAAAAAAAAAACCCACCCAGGCTGTCAGTTCCCTGGCATCCCATTTGTCATCAGCACAGAATAATTATCATGGACTTTTGAGACACAATAAATACAAGAGCACAGGTGGTATCCATTTTCAGCTGTTTAATTGAAGAAATGAAAGATCCTGTAATACAGAATCAACACAGAGAATTTGTCAGGGTATGCTAGAAACTTCCCATAGGCATGACCTTGGGCTTATAAAATTACTCATCAGGAGTAAAGTTTTTTATGATGCAGAAGTGAAGGGTATTGATTTTATAAAATATAATTTTATATTCAATATTAATGGAGAAAATGGATGAAGCCAGCCTTCTGCAGAGCCTGAAAATATAGGAGTATTGGGTGCAAATCAATACAAATAATATTTTAACCAGAAATTTTGATTTATTTATGAAATACAGGCTGCAACATTTTTTCCCACATAGCTAACATTAAAAAAAAGGAATGGCTTCTCCAGAGATTTCTGAAATTGGCTTTATCTTGTTGGTGTGTTGCGCATTTATACTTGCAGAATGAACCCGACTTTAAATTCCTGATCTGGTAAGTCATGGAATCACAGGGTGGTTTGGCTTGGGAGGGACCTTTAAAGCTCATCCAGTTCCAACCCCAACACCTCCCACTGTCCCAGGGTGCTCCAAGCCCTGTCCAACCTGGCCTTGGACACTTCCAGGGATCCAGGGGCCACCACAGGTTCTCTGGGCACCCTGTGCCAGGGCCTCCCCACCCTCACAGCCAAAAATCCCTTCCCAATATCCCACCTAACCCTGTTGTTACCTGTTCAAGCCCAGGGACTCCAGGCCTGCTGGAGATCCCACTGAATGTGCTGGGATGGGAGAACGTCTCCCCTCAGCCTGCGCTGGCCCTGAGGGAGGAGCGGGCGCAGAGCCCTTTTCCCGCCACTGCGCCGGCGCCATTTTGTCTCCTTCACGTCCGGAGGGTCTGTGAGGGGCAGTTGGGGGGCTGAAGAGTCCAGGAGGAGGTTGAAGGGTATGTGAGGGGGGACCTGAGGGGAATGGTGGGTGTGTGGGGAGGGCTGAGGGGTCCATGATGGGCTGAAGGATGGTGAGGAGGGCTGAGGGGTTCATGATGTGCTGAGGGATGGTTGAGGAGCACCTGAAGAGGTTGAGAGGTTCCTGAGGAGGCTGAGGGGTCCCTGAGTGGGGCAGCTCTGCTCCAGCTATCAGAACCCAGAGCATTTAAAATCCTAAATCACAGTTTTAATCTTCTTCCAATACAGGTGTTCCCAGTGCCTGTTCCTTTGACCCAACCCAGCTGGTGTGAGGTACAGCAGTTAACAATATTTAACTTCTTCTGAGGTGAGAATGTTACCTTGCCTTGGAGAGATGCTGAGGTGACTTTCCTACAGAAGGAAACATAAATTCTTCTGTCTAATGGGATGGGAACAGGTTTCAGGCCCCATTGTTCAGTGGTTTCTGTAAGGCAAATTTGGGCTGTCTCTCTGTGAGACTGAAATGCTCTTTTAGAGAAATCACTTGGTTCTCAGATAACTGCTTATTTTTCTTTAAAATGTAGGCTTATTTGTTCTCTAGTTCAACAGACTTTTATCCTAATGCCTGATGAAATGGTTAACAATTCTCACACAAGGTTCCAGGTATGAAGACTGTGACAGCCATTCAGGATTTTGTTATAAAGATTGAACAAGCATCCTCTGAAAAATGTCAGCAGTTCTCTCCTATTAAAGGTTATTAAGATTTGGACAATGTAATGGTTCCTTTTACAATGAAAAATAGAATCTGACAACTTTTTGTTAAGTATCTAAATGTCTTTGAGGTACCCATGAAATAAGAAGAGGCATTCAGAGAGTCTAACAAAGCACCCATGGCCCCACTTTGGCATCTCTAGAGAGACCTGGGTGCTCTCAGGGCTGGGCAGTAAATGCCACGCTGGCAGCCTGAAAAGAACTGGTTGTCACTAATTTTACTTTAATAAATTCAGAACTTTTCTATTTCGAGGAAGGAATAAACTCACATTTTGAAGTAGTTTAATATTAAGTCCAAAACCTCAATTAAAGGTGCTTTGCAACCCAACACTTTTCTTTCCTCACATATAAATTGCCTTTTATATATGAGCTGCCTCATTAAATTCAGTTGGACTTCCCAGAGAGAAGGAGGGTAAATATTTTTCAGAGCCTGGTGCTAATGGAGTCATTTAATGATGAATAATAAATAAAAATTACAGGCCTTTATTTGAGAAGCTTAGGTAGAGCCGTCACAGTAAAATTCATAACTTCCATCGCCAAATCCAAACAATAAAGAATTGTCTACTTCAGATGGCTTGAAATGCCTCTTATTGAAAACAGATGCTCTTAGGTCAAAACATTTATGTTAAAAAATAACTTGTTATTCTCACTGTGAGTGGTCTTAAGTGATTTGTTTGGATTTTTACAAAATCTAAGTCAGTTTCCTCAAGTTTCAGATACAGAATGGCTCATTCTCGTTCAGCACGGGACTTTGTTGCACTTTCCGATCTGCATCCAAACCTCGCTCGTCCTGTAAGTCTCACAGCCGTGGTCCTTTTGTTCCCAGATGAAATTGTATCTGACTGTCTCATATTACCGCAAAATTATGTAATTGATGTGTATTTAGGTACTAATAGCATTAGTGCAATTGTTGGGTAGAAAGGACCTTCCCTTCTTTGTGTGCAAAGCAGCAAAATGAAAATTGATGCTGTTGTTGTCCACAGCCTGTGGGTACCACAACCACAGATATTGACCGGACAATTCAATGTATCAGAGGCTTCTTTGTAGCACTTTAAATGGATGCTGAATTAGTGAAGACATTATTAAAGACATTACAGAGTCAGCATTATGCAGCCACAATACATCTGTGACCTCAACAGTCTCTCACGGCACGCTGTGAGCGCAGGGCCTGCTCCTGGAGTGCTCAGTGCCTCCGAGCCCACGACACAGCCCTGGCTGTGCACACACAGCTCTTGCTGAAGGGTGTTCGCACTGGGTAAAAATCTCACAGTTCCACGGCAGGGTTGTTTCTGTTTCTTTGGGATAAAAAGGAGGTTTTCGTAGAATCACAGAATGGTTTGGGTTGGAAGGGAGCTTAGAGCCCATCCAGTGCCCCCCCCTGCCGTGGGCAGGAACACCTTCCGCTGTCCCAGGGTGCTCCAAGCCCTGTCCAGCCTGGCCTTGGACACTTCCAGGGATCCAGGGGCAGCCACAGCTTCTCTGGGCACCCTGTGCCAGGGCCTCCCCACCCTCCCAGGGAGGAATTCCTTCCCAATATCCCATCTAACCCTGCTCTCTTTGTGTGAAGCCATTCCTGTCACTCCACCCCTTGAGTCTCTCTCCATGTTTCTTGTCAGCTCCTTCAGCCACTGGAAGGCCACAGATAGGTCACCCCAAGGCTTCTCTTTTCCAGGATGAGCCATCCCGATTCTTTCAGCCTTTCCAATCATTTTGGTGCCTCCTCTGGGCTCACCCCAACAGCTCCACAACTCTCCTGTGCTGGGACCCCAGGGCTGGAGGCAGCTCTGCAGGTGGGGTCTCACCTGAGCAGAGAGGCAGAATCCCCCCTCCCCTGTCCCACGGAAGTGGTGATGTTCCTGAAAAGAGTGAAAACAGGCGTTTTCCCATTCCCACAGCTTTTTATTTGCGATGGCACAATTTTCTTCTCCTCATCTACTTTAAACACATGAAGGAGGAATCACAGAAAAGGGATGATCTAAGAGAAGTTTTCTATCCCCTCACAGCCATATTGATCCAAACTGATATTCAGCAATGCTAATTTAACCTGTCACTCACAGTTCCTCCCAAATAATGATCCACTAACCCAGTTAAAAGCTTTTATTTTACAAATACAGCTAATCTTGAGTATTGCAGTTAGCAACACAGGGTAATGAAAGTGTTATTATTAAATAGTAATTCATGATAGAATGATCAGTGTGTGTTGTGTTAGGATGTTAAAACAGCTGAACACACAATTTGAAGTATCAAAATGTCACGGTTTATTAGTTTGCTGTTTGTTTTAAAAAGTGAAAGAGATTCAAGTGTAAACACTTGCAGTGTGTTCATGAGTTGGTTGAGCGGCCTAAAGTAGTGCTCTGCCAAAACAGGCAGCATGGAGGGGGGCCGTGTTCCCCTCCTCTTTTGGGGAAATTGGTGCTTGGGCAGTTGCACGATGAGCTGATCAGGGAAATGATCTCTGGAAGTTTTTTTCCCTTCCTTAGTCCAAAATAGTTTCCAGCCAGATCACTTCCTTCTGCCGGCTCCCCGTGCAGGCTTGGTGCTGGAGACACAGAGGTGAACACATTTGCAGCAGGGCCAGGGCAGATTTCTTTGGGAAACTGGATATTTACATCAGCCTAATTTCTGTGGGCACTCATCCGAAATGTCAGTTCTTTTCACTGGTGGTGAGATACAGGCAATGTTGCACTCTGATTTAATACTTTTTTTTTTTAATTAAGAAGCAAAACTCAAAATAGGAAAACAAAATCCTAATCAATGACTACATGCAGTGGACATAAAGTATTCGGTTATTCCGGAAGGGGGATATTACACTGCTGTACACAAGTGCCCTCTTCCTGAGTAGCTCCATCCCTGCAGGATCAGGCAGTCCCCGTGCTCCCTCTAGTGATTCCAAGGAACCCGGGGACTGGCGAGGTGATTTTTGAGCACGTGTCAAGATTGTTGCAGTGAAGTCAGGCAGGTCACGCTGCTTTGTGAATAGGTACAAAATCAATCCTGGGCAGGTTATCGAATTGTAACCCTGCCCTTCCTGGCTGGCTCTGGAATTCTGCTGGAATGAGACAGTCAGTACTGCGAGAAGGGGTTGTGTGAAGGAGCTGTGGCTGCCACATCCCTGGAACTGTCCAAGGCCAGGCTGGACAGGACTTGGAGCAGCCTGGGATAGTAGAAGGTGTCCCTGCCCATGGCAGGGGTGGCACTGGATGGGCTTTAAGGCCTTTTCTAACCCAAACCATCCCAGGATTCTGTGAAGTGGAAGTGATGTGGGATGCTTCATGTTTTGAAGGATCCTGGCAGTATTGCACTGTCAGTGTCTCCTTCCAGTCCTTGTCCCACTCTGACTTCCCTTGCTTACCTCTTAAATCCCAAACGGGCACTGCAAAACTCTTCTCTGACACCAAGGACCCCCTACTTTAAGAAAAACAACAGCAACCCCCCACACGGCTACTGTATTTTATTATAGATAGATAAATAATACATCTATATCTGCATGTGTGTGTTTGCTTTCGGTAGTTGTGCTTGACAGTTCAGAACAGGACATTTTCCCATAATAAATACAGGTTTAGCAAAGCAGAATAAGACTGATTTTGGTTTGAATCAACAGAAAAGTTCCTTGCCTCAGCTCCCTTGGAGTCAGTTGAAAGATAGCGAGAGAGAGGTACCTGTAGAAATTTAGGTTATTTGGATGAGGCCAGGATAACCTCCTGTGGGTGCACACGTGCAGCTCGTGGTGCTGACAGACAGGAAAATCTTGGACATTTAACTGTAAAATAAATCCTGCCCAGACTTTTCATGGAGCATTTGAGGAGATCTGAGACCTGTGCAGAGAGCATGAAACAACAACATTGCTGCCTACCTGAGGAGAGATTGCTGTAGAACAGCCAAAACTGTGAACGTTTGGGGTGAACTTTTGTCCTCCTATTTTCCATGCAAACAGAAACAGATGTATTTATTTTAATATTTTTATTAGTCACAATTTTTTCCTAAAGTAAACTTGTGTGTTTATGTTTTACTCTTTAGCTCATACAGTACTGGGGAATAAATAGATTAAAATGATTACCAGTCAGAAATATGTTTATTATCATCAGCAGAGTATAATTCCATGAAATCTAATTCATCATCTACATCTGGGTTTAATACTTGTACTCTATAATCTTTTTATTTTTCAGAATGTAATCGGGGTGGTTATTGGGAAAACAGATGTCAGAAGCTTTCCAGACCGAAAAAGTACAGTCCCTTTAAACTCTTTTTGCTTGATTTTCTTCAACGGTGTTATTTGGCAGAGATGACTGAAATCAATAGTTAAATGATAAACAGATTTCTCAGTGTAAAATGGATAGAATAAAAATGCACTAACAAAAAATTGTGTGTGTTTGAGAACGAAGATGAAAGAGCAGCACTGGTTTGGCTAAACCATATCAATTAGAAATTGGGAAAACTCTGTCATGGAAGGGCTTCGTGCTCTGAAGATGGAACCAATATGAACCCACTCTTCCATAAATACTGCTGGAATGGATCTGGTGCCTTCATATTCGTTCTCTCTTAAAACAGAAATGTTGAGGACATGTCTTGAGGGGCGACACAAGTCATTTCTGGCCTGAGTAGCAACAGCTTCATCTGGGAAAAAATGGGAATATCTGTTAGTAATGCAGCATTAATTGGAAATTGAAATAACAAATCTACAGTCAGGGTTGGTACAGACACTGTCAGGAAGCATCTCCAGTCCTGGAGAGCCATTCCAGCTCCAGGAGAAGCTTGAAGTTAAGTGCGGGATGGACAGGTACAAGTACAGCAGGAATTGCAGCCCATTCCCAAACAGCACCTGCTGGCCTCTAGTGGCAGCAAATTCACGCCAAAATCCAGGAAAACCTCAAAATAGTAGTTTTTATAGCCATATTCTAGTCAGAAATCAAGTTGTGCTGAGGAATTGCTACAGTGCTGTTTATTTTTGCAGACATTGGCACTGAAAGATACACGTTCAATTTTACCATTCGTGATTCCCCAACTTACTTCATAAATGTCCAGTCCTGGGGCAGAGAAGAGTACATCAGATCCCTCTCAGAAAGCTTCAGAGTTGGTGACTGTGGTAAGTTGGACTTTATTCTTACCACGTTTCTGTTTGCCTGTAAATCAGTGGTGTGCTGGTGGCTTTGCTGAGTTTTGCTCTGAGGACTCAGCAAACAGCCTAATTGGAAACAAATTGTTCAGTTCTGTTCAGCATAAAGAGGAAAGGAAAAACATTCCAAGGATTTAAACTCAAGCCCAGTAAATATGTCAACAAAAAGACCAGGCAGAAACGCACTGAGTGCAGCAGCTCAGACCTGGCCTGCAGTTAATCAGTGTAAGATCTGACATTATATTGGGGTCTTATAAATGATGAAAAATAAGCTGTAAAGCAGTTTGGTGTTTGTCTTCCCTCAGTTATAGCTATGACTATGATTGCTCATAAAACCACAACAAAAATCCTGTATTTATTTACAGGATGTGCTTTTATCTTTTTAGGTTAATAGAAAGATTTTGCTGCCCATGGTTGTTTGAGCATGCAGAGCATACACCCAAAAATATCTATAATTGTACCTATAATAAATTTCTAACATTACTTCTCAATGTTTTATTTCAGTTACAATTGAAAATCCTTTAATTCAGTCAAAGGAAGCAGAAAGAGAAGAAAAATTCAACCCCGTAACTCCTAGGTAAATTTAAAACATAGAGTGGTAGTTCTTTTTAGAAAGATTAAAGTTAAGACTTGCTGTAATTTCCACCGATATGAAATTGGTAGAAATATTTGGTGTTTTCTTCTTGTGTAGCTGTGCCTTCCTCCTTGTGCTCAACAATCTCTGGTCAAACCTCAAAGGAGAATATATTTCATAAATAGATGGTCATAGAACAATAATGTTCTTTGTTACTAAACAGAGTAAATTTCATTCTTTGAGTAAAATCTTCTAGAATTTTTTGTACCTTTAGGAAAAACTTTAATGGAATAAAGTTGCTTTGTCCTATGAATTGAATTAACATTTTGCACAGTTGATGCACCAGTGAGTGCAGAGCTGATCCACGTGATCGGTTCTGTTCTAGTTGCTACAAATTATTGCTCAGTGAAAACCACTCCGTGGTCAAAACATCTTCCTGCTACGAGACAGACACCAGACTCCTGTCTCTGCTGCACCTGCCTGTCAAGGACCCTCAGGATTATTATTCCCTGGGGGACATCGTGGCAAATGGACAAAGCCTCCATGGGAGAGTCCTCAACGTGCTGGCAGCTGTCATGTCAGTAAGTGAGGAGCACTTCTCTGCTCTGCCATGAGTAACTTCACTGTAAATATGTGTAAATATGGATTTGGGGCCTCACAGTGGCCAAGGCTCCGTTTGTTCAGGCCGGCAGCTGAGTGACAATATCCACATGCATCTTTTGATGAGAATTTTATCAACAAAAGAAGGGAAAAATTAAGTGATCCCTTTTTCAGTAATCTGGATGCTTCCCCCCCCTCCTCTTTTCTAACCTTTCTATTTGCTAGGTTATGAGTTCTATTCTCCTAAATGCTGAGTAGAGGACAAGTGACCGCTTCTCTTTCTTCTTAAAGGTTGGGGAGCCAAAGTATTTTATGACTTCAGACAAAAGGAAAGGCCAGAGGTGTGAAGTAAAGCTGTACGATGAAACAGAGAAGTCTTTCCCAATAGTATGGTAAAATGTTCTTTAATTCTCTAAATGACACGAATTCATGCAAGCACAGGTAAAGAAATCAGCTACAACACACACTAATTAACTACAAGCCTGTCTTTTAAATAAATATATTGTTATTTAGGAGACAATTGAGATGAGGCAGCAACCTACACTGAAAAGAGACTTAAAAAAGAGATTCATTAGAGTGGCCTTATATATCTTGTGTAGTTTTATGGCTTGCTGACAGCCTGCTGGCTCATGGATGGCAAAATGAAGCTTAGTTCCAAATAATTCCTTTTTTAAAATGTGGACTTTTGAGCTAATTCAGGAAATGGCATTTAAAACCAGCTGCAAAGGGCGGTTGTGTTTCTTCCACAAACAGGAAGAGAAAGAAACAGAAGAGCATGATCCATTTTTAAGGCCAAGCAGAATTGCAAGTGGAGTGGAAATAGGTTGAAATAGTTTAAAAATAGTTTTTAAAATACTGCAGAAACATGTTGATACGACTTTGGCTGTATTTTCAAACTCTGTCCTGTTTACAAACACCACTCCACCTACCCCATCCCTGCTTGTAAGGAGTGCCTTGTTCACAGAGGAACCCTTGCATTCTGCCTAGAGTTTGTTTGTTCAAGAAACCTGTGGCTTTTCCACGTGCAGGGGCATCTGGGTGTGGGCATTCCTGTGCCCTGGGATGGCTGTTTGGTGGTTGAAAAATGACTTCAGTGACCTTTGTTCCCCCAAGGGAAGTAGGCAGCCAGCCCTGCACTGTGAGCTAGGAACTGTGTTATCACTGGAGATGTTTATCACGGGATGTTTAACACAATTTATACCCACAAACCCAAAACAAGCATTTGTGGGGTGAACTCTTCCAGCCCAGGGTTAATTTGGAGCAGCTCCTCCACCAGTTCTCTTTCAGTGCTGGGACTTGGGGATTGCAGGGTATTTCAGAGCCCAGCAGTGACGAGGTGGCTGAGCAGTATTAGATGAAAAGGAAATATCTTAAATCTTTTTCCAAAGATTAAGGATAAAACCCACCAGAACAAATCCGTGCTTTGGCTGTGTTCTTGCCGGCCAAATTTAGGAGGAGCTGAATGAGATTTTATCAAGAGACCGTGAAATTACCATTTTTGAAGGATACTTCTGACCTCACTCCAGTCTCATCATCCCCAGGCACAAAGATCCCAGTGTTGGGAAGCGGCTGAACATCTGGCCTGGGGATCTGAGCAATCAGCCTGACCCAGCACAGCCCAGCTCACAACCAGCTCCTTTAACTGGGATTTGCTGTAGCTAGAAATGGCTTGGATAAAAGCTGAAATACAGCATTTTCCCAGGTATATTCTGCGTTTAAACCCATCTTTATTTTATCCTGTTTGGCATGGGATAAAACAAGCTCATGGAATTTCAATGCCACATGTGTCACAAAGGAGTCATGTCCCTTTTGGCCAATTTGATCACAGCTACATTATTTAGTAGCTTAGTACTAAACAGTTTGAGTGCTGTTTGAAAAATGTTATGATACATCCACTTTCTTTAAATTTAGCTGGGATAATGAATCCATCCAGCTGGCACAGAGTTGGATCCCCCAAGAAACAGGTAAAACAGTCTGGTTTATGTTTTTACTGTAGTTCTTAATGTGACAGTTATTCTGCAGTAACATGGGGGTGTTTTTGTGCACAGTTATATTCGCATCAGATGTGAGAATCAATTTTGACAAATTTAGGAACTGCATGACTGCAACTGTGATATCCAAAACCATCATTACAACTAACCCAGGTAAGAGCTGCTGAAGTATTTCTTTGGTTTTGGTAATTATTCTGGGCTAAAATGCATTAATTAATCTATTGGAACTGTGATTTCTTCTGCCTGCATCTCACAAAGCTCCTTGCTTTTTGTCTGCTATGTGATGATCAATGCCTTTGGCTTCTAGTTTCATTTCATTTCATTTCATTTCATTTCATTTCATTTCATTTCATCTTATCTTAGCAGTCTTCATATGTTTATTCCATGCAGGACCAAGAGTTAATGTAAAAAAGAGAAAAGCAAATCTTAGCTAAATCCAACGTGTTTGAGCTACCAGAATAAAAACCTGTAAAATATAAAAATGCTGTGATTTTTACATGCAATATATACTAATAACTTTTAAAAATGCATCTTCAGAAACAGCAGAAGCAAATGTTCTCTTCAGCTTCATCAAAGAGAGTGCCCAGGCAGGAGCTCTGCCCAACCCTGTGAAGGAGCTGGCAAACGAAACCATTAACTGTAAGCATGGACACAGACATTTGATTTTATTTACCTGCACACTGTAATTTCATAGTGCAGCTGAAAGAATTTCTGCTCTGTGTGTTCAGAGAAACAAAAGTCAGGTACAGCCTGCCTGAATATTTAAAGTTTGGACTGTTGTTATTGGGCTGTCCCTTATTTTATCAATTAAGTATCTTCAGCTGACTGTGCCAGCTGCAGCCTCTCTGGTGTGTTCTTTCTGTGTGGAATAAGTATGGAAGATTGAGGGGGAAAGCTTTTATCAAAAACTCCTTTTGGAGGATACAAAGATTAAATAATAGATATATTCCTGATCTGAGTCCCCTGTTGTTTTACTCTTTTTTTTGGGGGGGGGGAGGGGAGCTTCTCTGCTGCCTTAAATCTCCTTTTTATTGCCTTAAGATCCATTTTGCCATTGCTCTTCTGAATCATTTTTTGCTCAGACACACTTAACGTGTCTTTTAAACTTGTAGTGGAGACTGTAGTGGATGTTTATACAGTGGAACAGCTGAAAGAAAAAGCTCTCCAGAGTGATGGGAAACTGGATCCTCTCCATGGAATTATTTACGGCTACATTTCCACCCTGGACATCGATGAGAACATGTCCAAAGTTCTGCGCAACAGATGGTGAGCAACTGCCTGCTTGGAATTTGTGCTAAAAACTGCTTGTCCCTCTTCCCCAGACCCACATGAGATGGAGCAATATTTTAGGCCAGTCCCAGAAGAGAAATAAAACTCCTCTGGATGATGCCATGTGGATTTCTGGTGTGAGTTTCTGCTGTGGGCTCTGTGAAGGACTTGCTCTTTGTGCTCCTTGAGTGAAGAAGAGAGAGGCCACTTTGTCTCAGACAGACTTAAGAGTTTGGGAGATGAGAAATTTTTTTAAAGACAAAGTCGCTTGGGAAATCTGAGTCTAGAAAAATGTTTCAGGAAGAATAAATTGCATGAATATCCGCATGAATTCTCTCCTTTCAGCTCAATCTGCCGGTTCATCGTGAATGAGGCGTCAAACACTTGCACCTTCTGCAGTGATGTCTCTCCCGAGTCCAAGTCTACCTTTGCCAGCTTTGACATCCTGGTGGATGTGACAGATCACACAGGCACCCTGCGTTCCTGTTACCTGTCTGACTGCGTCGCTGAGGAAACCTTGGGCTGCACAGTAAGGAGTGAATCAGGCTGCTCTTACCGAGCTGAGCTGTGAAGCCCGATGAGAATTACAAATATATCTAGATGTTCTGTGCGTGTGTAGAAGAGTTACAAAAATGGGATGGATGGATGGATGGACGGACACACACAGAGCTGTTTAACAAGGCAAAAGTTGGAAGTCAGCAGCTGCCAACAAGAATTATGTTCAATGTAAGAGTGAACACCCAATTCAGAACACTGCTTTTCTGAGAAGGCGGCTGGAAATCCTTAGCTCTGATTTTCAAACACCCTGCAATTTATTCTTGTTGATTTGACTGTCTTGGTACATATATCACACCAAAAACTATGTTAAAACAGAAAAATACAGCTTAGAAATGTATAAAAATACATAAGATGTTCTTCTCATCATCACTGTGTTGTGGAGATGTTTTAACTGCCTGCTGAAGTGTTCTGTGGTGTCCTGTTAACAGGTCCATGAATTCCTCATGCTGGAAGAAGACCAGAAGACTGCACTGAAATGGCAGCTCCTCTTGGAACGAAGCAAGATTTATTTCAAAGTTAGTATTTAATGTGAATTTAAAACAGTGGCTGTTTTTCACTTTTAAACTTGTTCTTTTTGGCAAAACTCTTCTTACTCTCCCATCTCCCCATTCTCTGTCCCTATTTCCAGGACAAAATGGAAGTGTTTTACTTCAGCAGTGACAGGTATATGGCAGAAATGTGTACTCATACAGGAAATGATGTAAATAAATCTGTCAAACCTGCTGTGTGACATCTGAAAATAATCTCTATCAAGGTGCTGTGATAACAAAGATCCCTAATTATTTTTCCAGGTTACTGTGTCACCCAACTGGAGAACTGGATTAAAAGTGAATCTTCTTTCCTGCAAACTGGCAGATCCGGCAGAGGCGAGTCAGAGCTTGTTGGCAAGAGATTGGAAATATTAATAAATGCTAGGAAAGACTTCCTTCACGCTGTTATTAGAGATGGAATTCTGCTGTTGTTGGATTTTGCCAAGTCTGTTCTGATGGTAAAGAAGGAGTGCACATTACAATACCTCTAAGCAGGCTTCTGAGTTCATATTTTTGGATGATTGCACTTTTCAAGTGTACTTGGGCCTCAGCTTAAAAGTTAATTCTACCAAATTCAACCCCTTCCGAGAGGGCTGGAAGGTTTCCCCACTCAGCTGAGATCTTTGAAAAAATCAGAAATAACAAATAGGTCAAGACAGATCTGTTGAGCTTCTGTGGTTTTAACTGCTTTGCTGCTTTTCTGTTAAAGAAATAACGACCCCCCTTGAAACGCTGCCTGGGTTTGTGGTGCACCTTGGTGAGGCCAACACGGAACTCTGGGCAGGGGCAGCTCTCCCTGGGCAGACTGAGTCTTATCAGAGCAGAGTAATCAATTAGCAGTGACCTCTGACAAACAGGCAACCAAGCTGAGACTGTAAGCAGGACTCTGTTCACCAAAGCTGGACTTAAAGAACCCAGGTATGAATATTGTGCCCTTCTCCATGTATTTTTTCCCTATTTTTAATACATTCCTGTCCATAGCTTCCCCTTGTGCTGGTGTTTTTGTTACATTCCCACCTTCTGAGCATGTTGGGACTCGGCTGATTTCAAACAGAGGGAGATCCCCTCTGTTTGGCAAAGGGTTTGTTAGGCCAGGACACCCTGGGGAACTCGGATCCCCCTGGTGCCCTCCCTACCCCTTAAAGCAACGTGGCACAGAGAAAACAAACACAGAAACAGGAAATCCTGACAAGCAACCCAAGATTGCATCCCTGACTCACAGGTGTGGGAACAAAAGACCCCAAAACTGCTGTCAGTGTTGGGTCATGGCATCCCTCTTATAGCAATAAACCATCCAACATTTTCCAGCCATAACAATTCCCATTCTGAAGGGAATGTTTCCAATAACTTAATCCCAACTCTGTCAATACCCAGGGCTGGAGACCAAACTGCAAATGATGCCCTGCTGCTGTTGCCAGAGATGGGAAGGTTTGACAGGCAGGAGGAAATGCAGACAGTACAGACACTTAATTCCATCCTTCCTCTTCCAGAACTGTTCGCCCTAATGTCTATTTAAATTCTGCACCATGTTCTGCTTTCTTCTGCCAGTGTGGTGTGCAGCACCCTGGACCATGCTGCTCTCGAACAGCTGCCTTCTCTCTGGGAGACAGAATTTTCTCTTTAAAACTCCCCACTTTGAAAACCTTTTAAAATCTTTTCCTAGCAGTTATTAAGATCCGGCTCTGATAAGTGGAAGTGTTTAACTTTGGTGCTTTGCATTTATGTAAAAAAAAAAAATCCATCTGTTTTTGTTAGAAATGAGCCAGTTCAGTACAACCTTTGAAATTGGTTAAGTTTTGATTTTTGCATGGGGAGTATTTTTTTAATTATATTTTCCAACTTGCTCTGTTGAATTGAAAGAGAACTCGCTGTCATGCAAACTGGTGGGGAGTGTTGGATCAGCTGGAGTTGGGAACTGGGGAAAGTTACCCAGTGCGGCTTTTAGCAGCTGGAAATACTTAAAAACTCCAACTGCTGCACTGCACTGGGTAACAGCAACTGCTGCAGTTACAGTTTTACTGAAAATATATTTAAATCAGTCAAAAGACAAGTTTAGTGGTGATCTTTACCCATATGGTTCTTTATTCTTGATCTTTTTGCATTATTTTACTTTTAGAACATGTTGAAAGCTCAGTTTAGGAAAAACCAATCTGCCAAACATCTGGCACGCTTCCTGCTGCCTTCACCCCTTGGAGTGGGAGGAAAAGCCATCCTCCTTTAATTTGTATGTTTGAAAAAAGCAGGGGGGAATCACGAAACTAATAAAAAAAATCAAACATCTTTCTCTTGAAGAGGGGAGAAACTCTTTGTGAAGCTGCAATTCTTGATTTAGGATCTTGATCTACACATACATCTCTGATTTCCCACAGCATGGCCAAGTTTTACTTCCTACATCATCATCTGAATTGTTTTATCAACAGTTTTTATTTTAAGGCAATACATTGGCAAGGCTGAAAGCAGCAGCAGAAGAGAAGCCCACACAGAAGGATGGCCAGCCCCATTCCCCTCCCCAGTGTCTCTATGGCCAGTTCCCAGGTATGGTTTTGGAATCTGGAGCTTCCGGGCTCCACCTGGGAGCTGGAGGAGCTCCAGGCTGGGCTGGACTCCAGGTCTGCTGAAGCCTCCATGGAAATGGGGCTGTGTCAGTGAAATGCCTTCGATGTGTGGCAGTCCAATGGGCATCTGGGGCTGTGGAAGTGTTCAGTTCCCAGATGTCCGCGTGCCAGGCAGGCTCCTGGTTGGATCCATGCATTAGGATCCCCGTGTTTGCTGTGCCACCTTGAACCTCATGGACAGCACGTCCCTGATGCCAGCCTCGATCTCGTCGTTGGCCTCCACAGACCCAACTCCTTTAGGGGACCCCGTCAGAATCAAGTCCCCTTCTTCCAGGGTGAATATCTGGCTGATGTAGCTGATCAGGTAAGGGATAGAGAAGATCATGGACGAGGTGTCACCCTCCTGCCTCAGCTTTCCATTCACCTTGAGCCAGATCTGCAGCTTGTGCGGGTCCGGGATCTTCTCCTTGGGCACGAAGTCACTGACCGGGCAGGATGAGCCGAACCCCTTGGCCAAGGTCCAGGGCAGCCCCTTCTTTTTGCACTCCTCCTGCGTGTCCCGGGCCGTCATGTCCAGGCACAGGGCATAGCCCGCCACGTGCTCCATGGCCGCGTCCTGCGGCACGGCCCGGGCCCTCTTGCCGATGACCACCCCCAGCTCCACCTCGTGGTGCAGGTTCCGGCAGTAGTAGGGCCGCACGATGGGGGACCCCTCCCGCACGTAGGCCGAGGAGGGCTTGAGGAAGAAGAGCGGCTCAGCGGGCAGGGCGCTGCCCATCTCCTTGGCGTGCTCGGCGTAGTTGCGCCCCACGCACACGATGTTCCGGCCCCACTCCCAGAAGCGGGACAGGGGTTTGGAGGCGGCCATGGCCGCGGGGCGCGCCCTTGCCGTGTCCTTGCCGAGCCCCGCACGGCGCCGCCGCTTCTCCCGCTCCTCCTCTGCCGGGTGAGCGGGCGGGCCGAGGGA
>WEIT01027531.1:122923-133380 GCA_013389985.1 Dryoscopus gambensis
GGAGCCCCGGGTCCCGCGGCTGCGCTGGCGCTCTCGGGCTGTGCCTCGCGGCTCCGGGCGTGCCCGGGCTTTGCGCTGACTCACGGCCCGAGTAGGTCAGTACCTGCTCGGCTGCAGCCGGGGCCGTGCCGTGCGGAGCCCATCGGGGAGGCCCCGCGGAGCTCCGGGGCTCCGAAGCGCCGGTCAGTGCTCAGGGAGGAGGATGGGGGGCCAGAGCTGGCGTCCAGGCTGGGTTCGGCGGGTGACAGGTTGTACTGGTGGTGGAAACAAACCCCAGACTGTCCGAGCTTTGCGTTTGCATTTCGGGCCTAAATTCTCAAAGGCTATCCTAGACTTAGAGCCTTGGCTCTCCGGGAAGTCTCCCCAGATGGTTTTGCATCATTCGGGTTTTAAGATGTGGCTGTAATGAGCGAGAATCCCTGGGGGTTCTCTGCCAGAGCCGGACACGCTGCTGCTGCAGTGTGGGAATGTCAGAGTGAGGAAGTGGCAGCTCCCGGGATCACGGGGTGGGCGCTGCACCTTGCACACTGCCGGCAGGGCGGGCTGAGTGGGACTGGGAGCTGCCCTGGGTCCCGACCAGTTTCTTGGCGCCGCAAACTCGCTGGGTACCCAAAAGATCCCTGCGTGCAGGGGGTAAAGAGTGAACGTGGTTCTTGTGAGGCAGCAAAGGGGATGGGCGTGCAGTCATTTCTGAGTGACAGCCCTGCTCGAAACAGGAATTTTCCACTCTTTTATGTAATAAAAAGAGTAACCCCAAAAGTTCTGGAGGAAATGCACGAAGCAGCCCGGTTCTGAGGGAACCTGCGTGCTGTCAGTCCCCAGCACGGACGCGTTTCTGTGGTGCCATTAACACTTCCAGCTGCAAAGCCTTTCCTCTTGGCCGCTCCAGCTGTGCTAATGAACCATTCCAGGAAGCTCTGGTGAGTGATTCAGAGCCTGCTGACGGCTGCTCTCCCACGCCTCTGCTCCAGGCGTGCAGTCAGGAGGGACGTGGGACAAAGCTGAGCGAGAATGAAGTCACCGGGCATTAATTCTGGGGCAGCGATCGCTGTGTGTGTGACAGCGATCCGAGTTAGGGCTGGGCCGGGGCACGGGCTGAGCATCAGCCGGGGAGCTCCTTAGGGCTGGACAGGTCTCAGCAGTGCGTGAGAGCTCCCGGCTCTGCCCCTGGGCCGGCTGGGGAGGTGCAGCTGAGCTGCAGATGGCAACTCACGACGCGTGAGTTTCATTCTTGGTGGATGTTTGCTCATTCCTTTGTTGAAATTACATGTTGGAAAACATTTCCTTATGTGGTGCAGCTTGTTTGTTTGTTTGGTAAGAATTGTGAATTACACACGCAAAGAGACCGTGGGATCCAGGCCAAGGTTAGAGATGGTTCATAGGAAAGAAGCGTTTTTAGTATGTGAATAATTCCTTTGAGTTAAGGCTGGGTTTTCTTTTTGTTTTGTTTGGTTGTATTTTTTTTTCCTAGTTGGTCCTAGGCCTGCAAACAAACACCCAGTATAGATAACTCTTGTGACTGACAGCATCCAAAAGGGCTCCCTCTCGGGGAGAGAGCAGTGGTTTTGTGGGCATTTTTTTTTTCCTATCAAAGAAAAAAGGCTTTTTCTGTGTTCTTTTTTGTGGAAGGAGTCTTCTCCAGAAGGACACTCTGCAGGTAGGGATGCTTCTCTCAATCTGTGTGTCTGCACCATCAAATACCCAGTGCATGCCTGTTCCATTGTGCCTCGGGGGCTTTTTGAGCACTGTGTGCTCTCATTTCCCTTCCCTCATATAAGCAGGGGTGGTGGAGGTGGAAGGGGAAGAAGTTCTGGGCAGGACGGTTGTGCCAGAGGGCCCTGACAGCTCCCCGGGCTGGGCTGGGCTGGGCTGGGCTGGCAGCAGGAGCAGCTCCGTGGCCCCAGGCAGAGCCTGATCTGGGCTTTGCAGCCCGAGGAGCTGCGGGTCTGTGGGGCTCCTGCAGAGCTGCTCTTATCAGGGGTGGGCAGGCTGAGCTGCCTGGGGACAGTGGGGCAGGGTGACTGCCAGCACGGGGACCCCTCCCTGTGGCACTGAGGCAGGTGGCCAAGCAGGAAGGTCAGGAGCGTTTGGGAGAGTCAGTGGTGCAGAATAAAGTGGGTCTGAGCAAGCACAGGCACCTCTGGGGGTGTGCAAACACCTCACGGGTGCTCAGACAACAATCCCTGACCTGCAGGGGCTGGTGCCACTTTCCCTGCAAGTGTTTGAGCTCAGGTCTGAGCTGCGGGGCCCCAGCAACGCAAGACCTCCTTCTCTTTGCTTCCCTTTCCTTAGTTTGTGTGGCAGGGCCCTTAGGGTTGGTTGTTTCTTTAAGAGCTCTGTACCCGTGCACTGAGCAGTGCAGCCCAGGTTATTTGCATCTGGAATTTGCTTCTTGGATCTGATTAAACATTGAACCAAAAGCAAACATGGAAGCGCTGCTGTTGCATCAGGGTAGGCATGAGCAAGAGCCATGTGTGTGCCTCTGACCTGGCCAGGTAGGGAGCTTTGCTGCCTTGGAGAGCCTGGCTCCTCTCCCTGTGCTGTGCAGGATGACATTTCCCCAGATAACGAACCGGATATTTCTGTTGGAGCAGTGTGTGTATTTCTGTATTTCTCCTTTTTTTTTTTTTTTGCCCCCCTTCCTTTTTGTTTTTGGCTGTAATGTGCCTTTGTGCTTTTTTTGCAAAGTCACTGTCCCAGGCTGACCTTTGGCCAGCTGTTCCCTCTCCATTCTGCTTTCCTGCCCCTTGAAATCTCCTCTCTGATCCAAGTACAGCGTTTTCCCTGCATGGAAAGCAAAGTGTCCTGTCCTTCTCGGGGCAGCTGTGGAGCACCCAGAGCCCTGAGGAGCACAAGGCTTTGTCCTGTGGTGGCTTTGCTCCTCTTGTCTGAAGGAGGCAGGCTGGGCTGTCCTTCTGTGAGCTGGGGGGCCCTGCCATGCCCTGTCCCACTTGTTCCCCATCCCACGGCTGAGGTTTGGCTGGTTTTGGGTGCCCAGGTCCAGCACAGCTGCGAGCTAAATTCCTGCACACGGAGCACGAGCTGAGGGAGCCCAAGACAGTGACCCAGGCCGACATGAAGGTGGAAATCCTGCCAGCCCTCACTGACAACTACATGTACCTCCTCATCGACCAGGACACCAGGGAGGCTGCCATCGTTGACCCCGTGCAGCCCCAGAAGGTAACACTGCCTTGGCTCTGGGATGTCCCTCCAGGCTGCTGCATCCAGGAGGGAATGAGCCACACTCTGACTCAGGAGTGGGGGAAAGGCAGGAAATACTGGCTGTGCACAGGGACAGCCTGGAAGCACTCCAGGGGTTACTGTGTCCCTCACTCGCTCCAGGCAGTACTGACCTGGTTTGGGATTTTGGCCTTAATTTGATGTAGGGCGGAAAAGAAGAAATGGGACTCAGGGCTTGGTCATGGCTGGCTGGATCAGAGACCTCGTGTCCTGCCCTGTAGCTGCAGCGTGGACAGGGATGAGCTCCCTGCAGAGCTGCTGGTGTGGCTCTCACACCTCATGTCCAGGTGACACCAGGGGTGCTGCCAGCTCATTCCGTGGGAGGTGTAACTCTCCTGTGCCTCCATCCTGCAGGTTTTGGATGCAGTCAAAAAGCATGGCGTGAAGCTGACCACTGTCCTGACCACCCATCACCACTGGTAACTGCCCTGTCCTGGATCCCTCACACAAACACAGCCAGGAGCTGTTGCTCTTTTGGATCAAGGTGATCTCTGAGCAGCAGCTGAGGTGTGAGAAGGATGTGAGCTCATTCCTTTGGCCTTCCTCTGACCAGATGCATTGTGTAGACCATGAGCTCTGTGTCAGTGCCTTTCACCTTTAAAATCCTCATTCTTTCCAGGGAGCCAGTGCGATAACTGGGTGTGGAGGCAGCTGTGGGGTGTGGGCAGGAGCACATTTGTGCTGAGGTGCCAGGACAGGCCCGTGAGGCGTCCTGCAGTCAGCACTTGTGGGAGGGTCACCCCGGGTGCAAATCGGCTCTGCCAGGGGTGTAAAGAGGATGTTTGGCTGTAGCAGTGCTGAACCAGAGTCACCTTGCCATGGGTCAGAGTGGAGCCACCCCTGTGGCTGGAGAGTGAAACAATCAGCCCTGAGCTGGACAAACCTGCAGCACAGCAAGTGCTGAGCTGTGGGGTGCCTGTGTGCCTGCTCCGTGGGGTTCTGTGGGATGCTGCACTGCACGTTTGCCACTTGCCCCATTCCCGCCCTGCCCCAGTTACTGGAGAGGTTACTGTGAGCCCCTAAGGCTGCTGTTTCCCAACTGGGGTTGGACTGGTCAGGGATTGTTCCTCCCTTTCACTGCCCTAATTACTGGAGAATTGATCTCCACTCATGTTGGATATATCCCCTTGGATATGGGGAATGATAGATCCTGGGAGAGGAGTGGATTGGAAATGATCACCTGGAGCTTACCACTGCACTGTCAGTGACCGTAAATCTCTGTTCATTCCTCCCCAAATCCCATTTTTTCCCCTTCCAGGGACCATGCTGGAGGCNTTACTGGAGAGGTTACTGTGAGCCCCTAAGGCTGCTGTTTCCCAACTGGGGTTGGACTGGTCAGGGATTGTTCCTCCCTCTCGCTGCCCTAATTACTGGAGAATTGATCTCCACTCATGTTGACGTGGCCTATCCTTGGATATGAGGAATGATAGATCCTGGGAGAGGGGTGGATTGGAAATGATCACCTGGAGCTTGCCACTGCACTGTCAGTGACCGTAAGTCTCTGTTCATTCCTGCCCAAATCCCTTTTTTTCCCCTTCCAGGGATCATGCTGGAGGCAACGAGAAGCTGGTGAAGATGGAGCCGGGGCTGCGCGTGTACGGGGGGGACAGCAGGGTGGGGGCCCTGACGCAGAGGGTGTCCCACCTGACAGCTCTCAAGGTAAAGGGAGGGACCTGCAGGACTCTGGGCATCCCCTCTTTGTGTCACAGCTGCACAGGTGTGTTCTCACCTGAGCTGGGCAGCTCTGGGACCTTTGAACACTCCCGGGATGTGGTGGGTGGTTTAAATGCAGCTTTCCCCCTTTCCCAGCCCTCGAGCTGTGACCCCTCTGCCTTGTTTTGATCCTTGTGTGAGGACAGCACTGAGGCACGTGGGACCTGCTGGGTGTCCCTGTGCCCGAGCTGGGGGGGCAGAGCAGGTGTGTGACAGGACAGGGGCTGTGTGACGGGACAGGGGCAGTGTGATGGGACAGGGATTGTGTGATGGGACAGGGATTGTGTGAGGGGACAGGGATTGTGTGAGGGGACAGGGATTGTGCCTCTGCCGGGAGCATGGCAAGCACTGAACAAATCCAAGTGTTCCTGTGGGAATGACGGCTGGAATATGGGGCAAGGAAAGCAGTGCCAGCTGCCTGCGTGGCTTTTTCCTGACTGGAAGCAGCAGGCCTGGCTGGGAGCAGCCTGTTTGTTTACAGGAGAGCTGGCAGGTGACACGAACTGCTGTGGAAAGTGCAGGCAGGCGTGAATGGCACTGCTGGCCTCGGGTGCACCCTTGGAGGGAGTGCAGGGAGGGTGGGCAGGTGAGGCTGTGTTTGATCCTTCCCTCTTCCTCAGTGCCATCCACTTCTCCCCTTCAGCTCCGTTTTTGTTTGGAGCTTTTTTTCACGCTTGATGAGCTTTGTTTAGGATTCTCTGTTGCTCTGGATCTCTTGGCTCTTGCTGCCAACCAGGCTTTGAGTCCCTCTGTGTGGAAATGAAAGGATCTGGCAGTTCCCTTTGTCAGGACACCTGCTTGGAGCTCCCTTCCCAGTCCCTGCCACAGACCTCCCTCCCTGGGCTCTCCCAGGAGCAGAGCTGGTGCTTCCTGGCCAGATCAGGGCAAATTCAGGACCACTAGACCACCAAGAGTTGCAGTTCTTTTCTAACCGTGCAATTGCCAGCAAACAGCAGCTTCAGCTTTAGTGTTCTGCCTTCTTCCCAGGTGGGATCTCTAAGTGTGAAATGCCTCAGTACGCCGTGTCACACCTCTGGACACATCTGTTATTATGTGACTAAGCCAAATAGCTCCGAGCCACCTGCAGTTTTTACAGGTGAGGAGTTGGGAGGTTCCCTTGCCTGGAGGTTCCCCTCTGCTTGGCTGCCTCTGGCTCTGGATGTGCATCTGTCCCTTCCTGCCAGGGCAGCAGCTTAACATCCACGCCTTGCCCCCCTTTCCAAGTAGGAATTGTAGGTGGAGCTGGGGAAATCCCTCTGGGTTTGTAAAGCAGGGCCGGACACCCTGCAGGCAACATCAAGAGCGGGCCCTGGATGAGTCCTACATCCAGCATTTTTTTCCTGGAAAAAAGAGCTGTTGGTTTCCTGTCTCGGGCCAAACTGGCTGACCCCAAACCCTGTTGCTTTCCCATATGTCTGTGCTCACATCTAACAGCAGAGAGAGGAGAGAATAGGGGTGTAAGAGAGGGCTGGTGCTCCACTGCTGTTGGCCAGGGCCTGGATCCTGGTTTGGGGAGTAGGATTGCCCTTTTCAGAGGCTGTGCCTCATCCCTGTGTTCTGCAGAGCTCATACCAGCTCCTGCATGGAAGAGAAAGAGGCTTAAACAAAATTTTAGGGAACACTGGGGAGAAAATAGAGGCGACTCATCTTTGTTCAACTTCACAGCAAGGAACAAGTGTTCCTTGTCCCCTCTAGGAGGGACAGGGGCTGCCCACAGGTAGGAGGTGCTGGCAGGGTGTGCCTGGAGAGGCTCTGCAGTTCCCTGCCTCACAAGCCACGTTTGCCACGAGTGTTTATGTGGCACCGAGTGGCACGGCCTGGCTGCTCCCGTGTTCCTGCTGCTGTGGTGAGGAAATGATGGCAGGCCTGAGCCCTCAGCTGGGTGTGGGGGGTCTGGTGTGGGCCTGATGCCGTGTCACCCCTGCAGGTGACACCCTCTTCGTGGCCGGCTGTGGGAAGTTCTTCGAGGGCACCCCAGACGAGATGTACAAGGCACTGATCGAGATTTTGGGCAGCCTGGACCCCAAAACGGTACAAACCTCTCCTTTTGTGTGAGTGAGCCAGCCCAAACCACCAAAACCATCAGAGAAACTCCCCGAGAGTGCTGCTCTGCAGAGAGACTCTCGTGTGTGCAAGGAATGGATGCTTACACTGGGAACTGGGGAGAGCTGCAGTCCTCTGGGAAGGCAGTGCCTGCCCCAAATGTGTGTGTGCTTTGTGGGGAAAGAGCAGGGGCTGGTTATTAAAGGCTGCTGAGCTGGGACATGGGGCTCTTTCATCTGTGGAACTGGCAGTTTGTCCTGCCTGGTGAGTCCTGGCACTTGTGCCTGTCTCCAGTGGAGGGTGTCGGGTTGACTGTGTTGTTCCTGCTGTGCTGGCGGCACCTGGCACTCCCCGTGGTGCCTTTGGGGTCCCCCAGTGTCACTGTCCCTTCCTCTCCCCAGAGAGTTTACTGTGGCCACGAGTACACCATCAACAATCTCAAGTTTGCTCGGCACGTGGAACCTGGTAACACCAGCATCCAGGAGAAGCTGGCCTGGGCCAAGGTGAGCCGTTCATCCTTTCCCTGGACACAGAGCCTTGCTGAGGAGATGGAGGAGAGGAGAAATAGAGGGAGTTGAGAGCCAGGAGCTGCAGGATGTTGTGTTCCAGGGGAACAGGGTTTGGCTGTGCCCAGAGAAGGCAGTTTGCTGTCTGCGGGAGACGTTCCCTGCCTGGAAACTCCGTGTTCTGGGCAGGACACTCCTTGTTCCCCAGAATTCCTGGTGGAGCAGCACTGTCTCCCTCGTTCCAGGCCCAGTACGACAGCGGAGAGCCCACCATCCCCTCCACCATCGCCGAGGAGTTCACCTACAACCCCTTCATGCGAGTGAGGTAGGGAGCACTGAGGGCTGGGAATGGCTCTGGTGGTGGGAGGGGTGTGGGAAGGAGGAGGTGTCCAAGAATTGCTCTTCTGCCTCCCACATTCCTGTTTGGATGCTTCCAAGACTCTCACTGGCTGTCCTGGCAGAAGGTTCCTGGGTTTGGGGGTTGTGAGCATCTCTCCCTGACTCAGGAGATGGAACAGGCTTTGTTGTGTCCTGTTCCTTCATCCAGCAGAAGATGCTGCTGGGGTACAAAAGTGCAATTTCCTCCTGCCCCTGAGCCTTCAAACCAGGGCTGATGAGCTGTGCCAAAGCCCAGTCCTCGATCCTGAAGCGCAGCCTTGGAACCTGCTCCTGGCAACTCCACAGCTGGGATTTCATCCTGTCCCTGCTCTTCCCTCCTGGCAGGGAGAAGTCAGTCCAGGACCACGCCGGGGAGACCGACCCCGTCCGGGCCATGGGGGCCATCAGGAAAGAGAAGGACAACTTCCGAGTGCCCAAGGACTGAGCACTGCCTGCATCACTTTAATGTCAGTTCAAGTGTCAGTTAGACCATTCAGATGTTTTAGTAGTCAAATCTTCTGTTGTGGTTGAGACAAGTCTTATTTAGGTTTTTATTTTGTTTTAATTAAGGAAAAAAAAAAGCACTTTGCCCTTGTTGAGATGTTCTACAGCATATTTATATTATGATGAAGAATATTTATGCTCCTCTTGCTGTCTCTCAAGCTTCCACGTGTCACCTGCAGATCATTGTGCAAGTGTTGGTGTGGGACTCGAGGCTGGGCTGGGAAGGATCAAACCTGGAGGTTTAGGAAGAAGCTCCTGTTATTTTTGTGGGAGCCTGATGTGGATGCAGAAGGTGGGACTGAGATGTCTTTGTTTAAAGCAGAAACCAAATGCAGGAGCTGAAGATTTCAATGTTTCTTCCACGCTGCTACTTCAGCATTCTGAGTGTCGCTTCTGGCTCCACTGAAAGCAGTCCCAGGGACAGACCTGCTCTGCCAGTGCTGGTTCAGGGTGTAATTTGGGAGCTCCGCAGGGTGGTCTGGCTCTGGGAGTGGCTCGTGGGGCCACCCAGCTTCTCTTGTCCCTGGCATGGGCAGCAGGGCTCTATCTCCCCAGGCATTGCTCTGCTTGTACCCTCTCAGTCCCAAGCCTGTTTGCATGAACCTGCTCTTCCCTGTGACCTGTGTGTGACCTGTGCCAGCCCCACAAACTGAGCAGGGCTTTGTCTGATGCCTCCGAATCCAGAAGCAGCCACTGCAGGTGAGTGAGTGCCCCACCGAGCAGTGGTGAGACCCCTGCAGTGGATCTGGGGACCCTGTTGTCCCTGTCCCCTGCTGAGCAGGGCTGTGGGGTGGCACCGGGTCTTGATTTGCTTTAAAATGCTGCATTTTAATGTAGTTGAGAAAGACAAGTGGTACCTAAAGCTGTGGTGCCTGGTGGGACGCTGTGCTGCTACCCCGGAGTGTGGCTGTACTGATGGATGTGACTGTACTGAGGGCTGGGCCAGAGGGGAAATAAATAATGGCTGGAAACGGAGCGCTCGGGGAACGGGGGTTCTTTAACTCACACGTGTGCTGATTTACTGGTTTTGTACTAGAGATTGACGTCAACCAACTGGAAGTGCCTTCCTACCTAATCCTGGGGTGAGTGGGTGGCATTTCGGGGACCCCAGGGGCTTTAGTGAAGGTCTTGTGACAGCTGTATTTCTGTGAGAGAAGAGCAGAGCAGCTTCAGCACTGGCTTTGCTGCCTGTGGGTGCCATTCCCTCCTCACAAGTGGCATTTGGGCTCCTCAGGACAGGAAGGACTCTTGAGGGGCTGGAGCGTGTCCAGGGAAGGGAACGGGGCCGGAGCAGCAGGATCAGCTGAGGGAGCTGGAAAAGGGGCTCAGCCGGAAAAAAGGAGGCTCAGGGGGACCCTTGTGGCTCTGCACAACTCCCTGACAGGAGGGGGCAGCCGGGGGGGTCGGGCTCTGCTCCTAGGGAACAGGGACAGGAGGAGAGGGAATGGCCTCAGGCTGTGCCAGGGGAGGGTCAGGTTGGATATTTGGAAGAATTTCGTCCTGGAAAGGTCTGTCCAGCCTGGGCACAGCTGCCCAGGGCAGGGGTGGAGCCTCCATCCCTGGAGGGATTGCAAAGCCGTGTGAATGTGGCACTTGGAGACATGGGTTAGGGGTGGCTTTTGTACTGTCGGGGGAATGGTCTCTAAGAGGCCTTTTCCAACCTCAGCAATTCCATTTGGGGGCCAGGATCAGCCCTGCCAGGACTTGCGTCCAGCTGGGAAAGGCACTGAAGCTCAGCTCTCTTCTTGCCCCTGTGCCCTTGGTGCTCTGCACTGGGGGTGGGATCCTGTCCCTGGAGCAGAGCCCCTCCCAGACCCCCCAGCAGCAGTGCCAGTGTCCAGGACCGCTCTGCACCTCCTCCCCCCGCTGGTGTCCCCATCACCTGCTGGGCACCAGCCCCTCACTGCCACCAGCGCCCCCAGTGCCAGCAGCCCCTCATCCCTCCCCTTGTACCCCGCTGGCACCGGCAGCAGGGGCTGATTTCGGGGGCTGGGCTGGGGGGTACCCCTCCTTCCTCCGGCCCGGGGGGTGTCAGGACGCGCCGCGGGACCCCGCGGTGACACAGGGTGACAC
>WEIT01027531.1:133407-149470 GCA_013389985.1 Dryoscopus gambensis
CGCGGTGTCCCCGGGCGGCGCCGGAGCGCGGCCATGAAGGTGAAGGTGATCTCCGTGCTGGAGGACAACTACATGTACCTGGTCATCGAGAAGAGCACCCGCGACGCCGTCGCCGTGGACGCCGCGGTCCCCAAAAGGGTGAGCGCCCCCCCGCGGGTGGGCGGCGGGTCCCTGGCGGGGGCGGTGGCCCCACACCGGGGGTATCCGGCCGGCAGGACAGAGCCCTCCCTCCCGATGGAATGTGGGATGCAGACCCCTCTCCCCTGCCCTGGGCTGTGCGGGGATCCCGGGATGCCGCAGCCGGAGCCCTGCAGACCCCACAGCAAGCGGGAATAACCCCCGACAGCCCTTTGGAGCGGGTCTCCCATGCCCGGTCCCGTTTCCCAGGAGCCGGGAAGGCAGCGGCCGGGCTCACCGTGTCCCTCTGCCTGGTGTCCCCTTGTGCCACCCCCTGAGCGTGCGAGCGCTGTCGCGGGTTTTAAGCGTTTGGTGCTGACTCGGACATTTCCTTCCTCTTGGAGGAGCGCAGTCGGGAGCAGCCGAGGGTTTGTTCCTGGCCGTGAATGTTAAGTTGGCACTTGGAGCCTCCTGGCAGGCGTGCCGGGGCTGGCAGTGCCATGTGGCCCTTGCTGTGGCCAGTGGCAGTGACCCCCTGCTCTCCTTTGTGCCTTCACTAAGAAGATACCCGCCATAAATGCCACCATTCCCATGGAATCAGTTCCCATCCACCTGCTCCGCTCGGCACGACAGGGTCACCCCTGTGTCCCACCCTCACTCTGCGGCTCCTCAGCGTGTGGCTTCGGGGGATTCCTCTGCCCGGTGCCACTCGGGACAGGTCCTGTCACGGCCACTGTGTGTTTGTGTCACCTCCTCTGCCCCTCACCGCTGCTCTGGGTCCCTTTCAGCTGCTGGAGATCATCAGGAAGGAGGACGTGGTGCTCAGGGCCATCCTCACCACCCACCACCACTGGTAGGTGCAGCTGGGTTGGGGTGGCCGTGTCCCCATAGGGGCAGTGCCCATTCCCAATCCCTCCTCTGCCCTCAGGGACCACGCCAGGGGCAACGAGGAGCTGGCCCAGCTCTTCCCCAGCCTGCAGGTGTTCGGTGCTGACGAGCGCATCGGGGCCCTCACGCACAAGGTCACCCACGGCCAGGAGCTCACGGTGCGTGGCTGCAGGAGTGTGGGGACGTTCGGGGCTCAGACCCCACACACGGGTCCTGCCTGGTGGGGTGGGGTGGGGGTGTGGTCCTGAGTGGGGTGGCACCATGGTCCCCAGTGGGGAGCAGAGTGGGGTGGTCACTCTGTCCCCAGTGGCACCGTGGTCCCCAGCGGGGTTGGTGCTGCTGGGCCGTGCTCAGTTCTTTGTGCTCTGGGGCGGTTGCAGATGTGGCCCCACGGATTCAAGGCTGGGATGGAGGAGAAATCTCATCCCAACCCCAGCCTGTCTGGGGTTGTGCTGGAGGATCCCACCCTCTCCTGGGGCCGGGTTCCAAATGCCATCGGAGCAGCCACACCTGGACCCACCCAACCCCTGTCAGATCTGTGACCCGCTGGGCTCCAGGCAGGGTGTGAGGAGGTCTGGGGGATCTGTTTGCCCCCCTCAGTGGGACCCTGACCCTCTCTCCCCCCAGTTCGGGGCCATCAGGGTGAGGTGCCTCTTCACCCCCTGCCACACCTCGGGCCACATGTGCTACTTCATGTGGGAGGATGATTCCCCGGATGCTCCGGCTCTTTTCTCAGGTATCCCACCCTGCCCATGTTCCTACCTGGGTTTTGGGGACACACTCCTTGTGTGCTGCCTGTCCCCCACACTCAGCACTCCCGGGGTGAACCCAGCACCCTCTGGCACCCCCGTCCCCAGCACTGGGGTCCCTCGGTGCCCAGCCCCCTTTCCCACAGGTGACACCCTGTTTGTGGGGGGCTGCGGGCAGTTCTTCGAGGGGACGGCGGAGCAGATGCACACCAACCTCACCCAAATCCTGGGGACTCTGCCCAAGGACACGGTGAGTGTCCCACTCCTCCCAGCCTGGGGAGGGCTCCTGGAGCCCGGAGGGGGCTCGAGGCAGCGATCCCGGGGTTGGATCCGGCACTGGGAGCGGGTTTGATGCCAGGTGCCTCCTGCAGAAAGTTTTCTGTGGCCACGAATGCACCGTCAGAAACCTCAAATTCGCCTTGAAGGTGGAGCCAGAGAATGAAATGGTGAAGGAGAAGCTGGTGTGGGCCAGAGTAAGTGGCTGTGCCCCCTGTGCCGGGGTGGGGGCTGGGGAGTGTGGGATGGCAGCGGGATTTGGACGCCTCTGCTCCCTCGGCAGCAGCGCGATGACGAGGACCTGCCCACGGTGCCCTCCACGCTGCAGGAGGAGTTCCTGTACAACCCCTTCCTGCGGGTCACGTAAGCAGTGCTGGGGCCTGGCCCCAAAATCCGCTCCCTTTCCCTTCCAGCATCATCCCTTTTCCCAGTGGCCTCGTGAACTGGTGGGGAACCCGAGCCCGGAGGGAGGGGAGGGTGCCTGGACACGCGGTCACCCCACACCCACCGTGTGCCCCAGCAGGGCCCAGCACAGGATGGGACTCCCCCGTTGTCCATCCCCGTGGGGTGGGGTCCTGTCCTGTCCCCGTGGGCACAGCAGGGCTGTCCCCTTGCAGGGAGGAGCCCGTGCAGAGGTTCACGGGCAGGACGGACCCTGTGGAGGTGCTGAGGAAGCTGCGCTCCGAGAGGGACAACTTCAAGAAGCCCAAGGAGAGGCCCAACCCCCAGGCCATGCTGGCCTTTGACTGGGGGCTCTTCGGGCCCTTCCTGGAGAAGAAGTGACGTCCCCGTGGTGCCAGGGCTCCCTCCTGGCTGTGCCCAGCTTGGATTCACTCCCAGCTGGGACTGGTCTGTGACTTTTACCTGCTTGTTTGAGGCTGCTCTGCTCTGCTCCCCCTGTGGCACCGTGTCCAGCTCCCCGGGCCCGGGAAGTTCCCTGAGGAGCAGCACCTGGATACCTTTGGAGAGCCCAGGCTGTGGTGACCCCCCCTTGGTGTTGGGATGTAGCTGCTGCCAGCAGAGGGTCAGGACGTGGCTTGGAGCAGGGGACGCTCCCAATTTTGGGGTCAGTGCAGGAGCTGCCACCTGTCCTGCAGCCCCAGAAGGGAGCCAAGGACGGGCAGGGAGAAGCGGGAATGCTCAGGAACCGCGGAGCTGTGCCCCACACACCACCCTGCCTGCGCTGCCGGGGCCGGGGGCTGCATCCCATTCCCAGGGCTTGTGGGATGCGGCCACGTGGCTCTGGAACTTCTGGGAGCCCTCCTGGCCCTGCCTGTCCTGCTCCAGCCACCCTGGGCCCCTCTCAGGCTGGGGATGGGGGCTGGAGACTGGGATGCCCATGGAAAACCGGGAAGCCACTGGTGTCACTGGTACCCACCCGTCTCCAGCACCGTGCTAACAAAACCTTCATCAGAGCAGGGTTTGGGTGGGTTTTATCCCTCCTTTTTTCCCAGTTTTTCCAGTAGGTCACACAGGGATTTGTGTAGGGATGTGTGACCCAGTCGCTGCCTTCGGGAGCCCTCGGGAGCCCTCGGACCGTGTGGGGTGTCCGGGTGGAGCCCAGGATCTGCCCCAGCCCCTCTGGCTTTGGGAGGGATTTTCTAAGGCGGGACAGATTTTAGGCAGCAAACAACAAAGTGCTGCCAGGCATGCCTTGCTTTTTGCTTTCTCCAGGATAAAACCTGGAAAACACCTGGTGCCAACTCCGTGGACATTGCCTTGTCCTGTCCTCAAGAGCCTGGGGCTCCCAGGCCTCCCCAGCCTTCACTTTGCGCAAAATCAGGGCTGTGTTTTATTTATTTTTAAGCTGAGAAAGGAGCAGAGTTTTATTTGCAGGTGGGGGGAGGCACTTTACACCAGTGAAGTCATTCCCTTTTTTTTTTTTTTTTTATTGTGGAGAAATTGAGGGTTTGATGGCAGCTCCCAGCACTGGAATAGAGCTGGTTTCAGGGATTTTCATGTGTGGACTGTGAACTTCTTTGTTGCCACTGGAGTCTGGTTTGGGGCTTTTTCCTTTGCTACAAACTGGACCAAGGTTTTCTTTTTTCCATTTATTAAGTTATAGTTTGGATTTACTCCCCTCCATGGAAAGGGAAGGATTTATCCAGCTGCAAAAGCTCCCTTGGTACCATGGCCTGAATTCCTCAGTTTTCAAGAAATGCTGGATCTGTGGATGTCACCTGGGTGTTCCTTTGGAATTTGATTCATCCTGGGAGCAGGGATGCTCCTGCGTGTCTGAACCAGCCCTGAGCCTGCTCCACAGCTCAAAGCTGGGACAAATTCCAGCTGTTCCTGGTGCCAGGGTAGGAAGAACCACCCAGAATGCCCAGAGCAGGGATCCCAGGGTGTCCTGGGTGGCTTCAGTGACCTCTGCATGTGTTGGTGACCTGGGAACTGAGGAAGTGACAAAATGTAGAGCCCTGATTACTTAATTTCCAGCTAATTTAGCTTAATTGATTGTGCATTTCTGGGCTGATGTGCATGTGCTCAGCAGGCACTGACTGTGCTCTGCACTGATCCACGGTCTCAGCATTCCAGGCTGAAGCCTCTCCCTGTCCAGGATATCTTCTGGTTTAGCCAACCCCTGGGTGTTACAAATCCCTGCAGGGAGAAGGGAATTCCCTGGAAGCACCAATTTGCTCCTCAGGAGGGTGGGGAGGGGGTGGCAGGGGGAGGTTGATGCCTTAGAACACTGTGAGGTCACCAATGATCAGCAACACCTGAAAAATGGAAAGCTTTTAATTAAAAACATGAAAATCATCATTTGCTCTGTGGATTCATTGGAATAAAGTGCAGAGGAGGCTTCGGCTCCTGCCAGCCACAAGGTCAGGAATTATTTTCTCATAATTTGGGGATGTTATCCATCGGTACCTGCCTCTTTTGCTTGGATTTGGGGGTATTATCCCTCAGTGAGTGGCTGCTGAGGGTGGGTAAGTGTGACAATTCCGTCACTCCGTACTGTGTGTTTGGGAAGAAAAGAGAGAGATATAAGTGCCCTTGGTATAAATTATTATAATTTAAGGAAAAGAAATCCCAAGGATTTTCTGCTGCATTTGCTCCCATCCCATTCCAGAGGTTCCAGCCCCAGGGATGATCCCAGGCCTTGGATGCCCCCGCCCTGAGGGCACAGAAGCTGCAGGGCAGTGAGATGTGAGAACCCCAGGCCTAACGAGATGAAATGAGGATGAAGCAGCAGAGGCAGCCACAGAATTGAGTGTTGTGACAATCCAGCAAGGCCTGGGGGAGCAATATTGGGGTGTGGCACAAAGCTCAGCCTGGAGATGAGCTTTAAATGCTGGAATTCCTCCATTCTGGCAGGAATGGGGCTGTTAGAGCAGTGCAGGGTCAGTCCTTCCAGCCTGGGATCCATTTCTGCCTCTCTCGATGTGTTTTCTGTCGGGCTTTAGGGTTTATTCACATCACCTCACCCTAAAGCTGAAGGAATGAGCAGTGCCAGGCACATTCCCGGAGGCAGGAACTGCGCAGAGCTCCAGCAGTCCTCGGAGCATCCCAAAAGTGAGTTCAGAAGGCACTGAGTGTCCGCCTGGGCTTGGCAGCCCTCACCACTTGATGTTCAGGGCAGTGTTTGCCCTCTCCACAGCGTGGTACTGCGTGTGCAGCACCTGCAGAGCCCTCTCGGAGCCCCAGCCTCCCAGCCAGCGCTCGTACAGCTCCCCCACGGCCGCGTTCTCCTCGGGAACCTCAGCCCTCAGGGATTCGTACAACCTCTCCATCCGCTGCAGCTCCTCCTTGCTGGATTCTCCCTCCAGTCTGATCTGCCCTCCTCCATTCAAACAGCCTGGGGGGAAAACGGGATAAAGAACTTCAGCTTCAGCAGGGAAACCATCCTAGAGAATTCCAGTTGATGTACTCTGCTCCTGCAAACAGCTGCAGGAATGAAAACACCTCAGGAACTGAGGTTCACTCCCAGTTATCTCCCAGCAGCAGGGCCACAGGGCTGGGAGATCCTGGGCTGGCTCCAGCTGGGGATCTGCCAGGGCTGCAGCTCTTATCTCCTGCCTCCAGAACGGAGCCAGGGCCCAATCCAGGTGAGTCCAGCCTTGGGGGCTCAGCTGAAGGAAAGGGAAAAGTTCTGGGAGTCGGGCTGAGCAGTGGGAGGCTCCCGGAGCTGTGTGGATCCTTGGGAAGGAGCAGCTCCAAGAGCCAGGAGTGGCCCCTCAGCACCAGCCCAGGCTGGGCTCGGGCTGCCCCTGCTCCCTGCCAGCACATCCCACGGGAGCCAGCAGGCAGGAAAAGGAAAATGGGATATCAGACGTGGGAAGTGACTTTCTCCACCAGCCACAGCAGCATTTTCTGAAAGTGTAATGGTCAGGTTTGGGCAATTCTAGGGGGAAAAGCCCCACAGGCACCAAAGAGCTCAGGAAATCTTCCTTAAAAGCAATTAATGAATTAATTATGCAAATTTTGTGCGATGGAATTTAGCTGCAATTCCTTACATCCTGAGGCATTGCTGGCTCAGAGGTAGGAAAAGCCCACACTCAGCTCTGGATCTGCAATGCTGTGGCTGCCACACCTCAAGAGTGTGAGGGATCCCCCATTTTCCCTGTGCCCAATTCCCCGGAGCTCCTCCCAGCCCTGGGTGTGCCCCGGGCAGCCTCACCCGAGGGACAGGCCATGACCTCCACGTAGTGATAGGGGCACTTCCCTCGCTTCAGCTTCTGCACCAGGTTCTGGATGTTCCTGAAGCCATAGGCCAGAGCAAACTGCAGCAGCACCACTCCGTCCCTCTCCAGGGTCACCTCCTGGAAGTCCTTGTTCCTGAGGGAGCAGAGCAGAGGAAATGTCTTCTCCAAATGAATTTCTATTTTAAACTTCAAAGGGCCCTGTGCTAAACCCAAATTCGTTGTGAAGCTCATTTAAGAGCTGTCCTAGTTCTGTGCCACCCAAAGGAAACGTGAAGGAATTCCTTCCAGAGCCTTCTCTGGGATTTTTTAAGCCACCTGAGCAGAGTTTGCTGAAGGACACCTGTGCTGGGTAAAGCCTGAAAAGCTCAGCCAGTGGAGCCTTTCCCTGTAACAGACCTGAGTTCCTTCAGCCACCTTTAATGGAGACCCTGAGGGGATTTTTAACTTCTACTGGATCATAAAACATGGGAACAAACCCTGATTGAAGGGTTCCAGATTCCTAAGGTTAGTGGGAATACCTGCTCCTGATAAAATAGTATGTAATTTGATTTTTATCAAGTATTTCATATTGAGACTGTTTTTCTGCATCCTAAACCAGGGAGTCCTAAACATAAAATGCTGCTTGTTAGGGATATAATTAATTCCAAGGGAAACAAATTAAATTATAACTGGGAAGCCAGAAGGAATCTCAGGTGGATGAGCCTCAGTGCCCAAACTCAGGTGATTTATTTTCTGTTTCATTACAGTTAAACAGAGCCCCAAAGCCCCTGCACAAGGTTTTCTGGGACCAATAATTAGTGACAAATCTACTTGATTGGCCTGATCCCAGGTGAGGAATCCCAACTCCATGAGAGCTCTGCCTTCTTAATTATTCTAAAAATTGTCAGGGGGAAAATCCATCAGGCCAAACTGCAGTGGGTGGGTGGGGAAGGGGCTGGAATTCTCCCTGGGAAAGGCTGCCTGGAATTGGCTGATTTATTGCTCAGCAGCGGAGGGAGGGAGCAGCCAACTCTCAGCCTGCAAGTGAAATGTTTAACATTGCAAAGGAAGTTTCAGCCCCTCAGCAAGGAGAGAATTCTACAAAAAGTGAGTTTTCTGTAGGATCTCAGCCTCTTACTTGAGAGGTTTGTACTGGATTGAGTCCACGTGGATCCCAAAGAGCTCCCGGGCTGCGTGTCTGTAAATGTGCTCCAGGTACCCGCCCGAGCCCCCGCCACGGTGGGTGCTGAGCTCCTCTGCTGCAGCCCTGCCGAGCCTGGGGAGAGGAGAGAGCAGCAGCTGTGGGAATTCGGGGTAAAACAAAGCTCCAGGGGGTTCAGGACGATGGCAGCAGCCAAACACCAGCTCCTGCTGCGCTCCAGCTTTTCTCCTTCTCCTGGGAGAAAGCTCCAGAGCCTCGTGGCGCGCAGTGGGAGCTGTGTCACCCGGCACAGGTGTCCAGAGAAGCTGTGGCTGCCCCATCCCTGGAAGTGTCCCAGGCCAGGCTGGACGAGGCTTGGAGCAGCCTGGGAGAGTGGAAGGTGTTGGGGTTGGATGATTTTAAGGTCCTTCCCACCCAAGCCATTCCAGGATTCCATGATTCTGTAATTAATCATCCTGTGTAATGCAGAGGTGCTGCTGCTGATGAATTGAGGCTGCTAATGACCCTTTCTGGTGTTTATGTGCCAGGAGCTCTGGGGATTAACCCCTCACCCTGAAGCAAGGGCAGCTCCGGGTGCTCAGGGCAGAAGCAGCCCCGGTGTCACCTCAGACCACAGAACGTGATTCCACCCCAGCCCAACGTGTGCAGCTGGCCCTTGGCCAGATGTTCCTCTTCAGTTCAACAACCCCAGGCCCATCTGACATGTCTTAAATATCATTTTTTACAGTCTCCTGGAGATTAACTCAGTGACCTAAATATTTGTTACTTCTGCTCTCATTCTGGGATCTTTGCAGTAGCTCTGGTGATGAGGAGCAGGGACAGCACAGCAACAGCTTTTGCTTCAGCGAATTTTTATCACTGGCACCGATTCCTGCACTTCCCAAAGCCTGCAGCAGGTGTTTGTGGGATGAAAGGAGCTGGAGTGACTGTCCAGTGGACATTCACCAGATTTTGTACATTAAATATTTGAAGTCCCAATCGAACTGGTTCAAGTGACACAAGAAACCAAACCGAGTGCAAACACTTGTGTAAAACAGCAGGAAGAGGGAACTTCTGAACTCCCGACATCCTGGGGGCAAGAGAACACGACTGAAATGGGATTTTGTTCTTACAAGGTATCCAGGGGAGCAGGATCTACATCTGGCAGGGACACTCCTTCTTGTTCCAACAGCTTCAGCACTTCTCCTAGAGCAGAACCAGGCACAAGGAGTTCTTATTTCTGGGACACAGGAAAACAAACCCCACAGAGCAGCCTCTAAACTGCATCTGCATTGTACCAGGGCATGATTTGCACTATTAAAATGTAAATATATATCAATACCCAACCTCTGTCAGAGACAAAGTGTTATTAAACCCAGGGAACGCTTTGAGGCTCCCAGAATTAGCTGGAATTGGGGATCTCCTGTGGCTCTGCTTACCTGTGGTGATGACACAATCCACATCCCTGGTCTGGTATTCCTGGCTGAAAAAGTCTGGCCTGGAGGCCTCCAGCTTCTTGTCATAACAGGGCATGACTGTGACGTGGTAGATCCTGTCAGGGGGTAGGTGCTGCAAGAGAGACAAGGCTGGGCAGCTGGAGCAGCCAAAATCCCCCCTGTCCTGAGGGAGCTGCATTCCAGGAGCAAAGGAGAGTGGTGGAAATGCCCCAATGCCCCTGGAACAATCCCCACTATTGCTGAGTATTTGTGTATGTTTATATATTTACACATAAATGAAATGATTTCTCCCCTAGAAGACAATTCCAGCTGCAGTCAGTGCCAGCATTTATGGTCCTTCACAGGTTTCACAGAATCCTGGAATGGTTTGGGATGGGAGGAACCTTAAAGCCCAGCCAGTTCCAACCCCAACACCTTCCACTATCCCAGGCTGCTCCAAGCCCCATCCAACCTGGCCTTGGACACTCCCAGGGATCCAGGGGCAGCCACAGCTTCTCTGGGAATTCCATCCCAGCCTCTCCCCACCCTCCCAGGGAGGAATTCCCTCCCCATATCCCATCTATCCCTGCCCTATGGCAGTGGGAAGCCATTCTCCCTTCTCCTGGCACTCCAGGCCCTTGGAAATAGTCCCTCTCCATCTTTCCTGAGACTCCCTTCAGCTCCAGGGACTTTCCTCCACCCCAGTGCAAAGATCCAAGGTCAGGCAGAGAAGCCAATCCCTAATTAAGCCGTTAGGGAATAAACTTCCTCCCTGCTCCCAAAGCTCAGCCCCTGCTCAGCAACCAGGCCATGATCTGGGGTCCCACAAAAACCTCGGGATCATGCAAGAAATAAACACAGCCTGAGCCAACAGGTCACTGACCCCAGGCCATCGTTTCAGTCTCTTGCGCCAAATTTTGTCCCAAATCTGCAGCTGTCAGCATCTGCCTCATGCAAGTGTGAAAGCACTGCTTGTTAGTGGCCAATAAATCCCACAATAAATCCCACTGGGTGCTGCAGCTCCTTCCTGGCCAAATCCAGGCTGTTTGCTTAAACTCCAGCCTGTGGATACCCAGCTCCCACCTGGAAAGGTTCCAAAGATTACAGACTAAGGACAGAACCAGAACATCAAGATGGGAATGAGGGATGGCTTTCAGACAAGCCAGGATCTGCACGTAAGCACCGACTGCAGCCTCAGCTTGGGGTCACGTATTTGAAATTATTCACCCACTTTAAACAACAGGGGCACAAAGACACTGAGAAATAAGGTTCCTCAGCTTTCCCACATAACCCAGAGGCTTTAATTAGCCCGTGCTTAGTGTTATGCCCCAATTACTACTCATTAGCTAAAACAGAAGTGAGGAAGATTTGCTGCCTTCTGCAAGGCACTACTGACCCTTAAACGTGTATAACACATAGCAAAATTCTTAAAAAATCAGCCTCGAGTCTCCAGTTTGAGGAGTTTTCTACTAAGAAGAGCATTTTTAGAGCTTTACCTGCTGCTCTGCAAAGTAGCCCTTGACCAAGGAGCCCATGACCTGCTGGGGAGATTTGGTGGTGCTGATGTAGGGAATGATGAAGCTGCCGTGGGTTTTCTCTGCGTAGCAGATCCAACCTGGAAGGAACAGAATCAGCAAATTAAATTAACAATTAAGAAGCAGGCCTCTCCTCTGCCCACTCTCCCCAAACCCCAGGTTTAGTGCCCACCAATAACCATTTTCAGCCTCAGTTGGGCACAGAAAGCAAAGGAAGTGTTAGAGCAAAATAATTTTAAAGATGTTTCACCACTGCTTTAACACAAACATCTCTGTGCTGCGATGAGAATAATCCTGCAGGTAAAAACATTCATTCCCACCTTTTGACCAGCTGCTGGATTTTGGATTCCAGCTGTGACTGAACCCCTACCTGGGCAGGCAGAGGCCAGCATGGGCAGAGCCTTTTTGTCCTCTGCTTGTCTGTGGAAGCGGCTCACGAACTCCCGCTGGCTCTCCAGGAGGCTGAAGTTCCTGGAGAAGGTTGTGTCAAACACGTAGTGCACACCTGGGCAGGACAGCAGCTGGGTGAAACCCACAGGAGACAGCAAAATACAGCAAAAGCACTTCCCCTTGAACCAGAGACAAACTCAGGCACAGGCACCACGGCCTGCAGTCGAGAGGGAACAGTTTTCAGCACAGCAAGAGGAGTAAAAGTTACAGGAGAGATGGAAATCTAAAATGTGAAGTTCTTTTCAATGGTTCTTCACAGGTTTTATAGAATGATGGAATGGTTTGGGTTGGAAAGCATCTTAAAGATCAGCCAGTTCCATGGGCAGGGACACCTTCCACTGCCCCAGGGTGCTCCAGCCTGGCCTTGGACACCTCCAGGGATCCAGAGGCAGCCACAGCTTCTCTGGGAATCCGTGCCAGGGCCTCCCCGCCCTCACAGCCAGGAATTCCTTCCCAATATCCCATCTAATCCTGCCCTCTGGCAGTTTAAATCCTTTCCCGTGTCCTGTCACTATCTGCCCTTATAAAAAGCCCCTCTCCCTCCTTTTTCCAAGCTTTCCTTCCCTCACTCCACGGTCATTACGTGACTGAAGTTCTGGACAGTTTGGAACCAGGCAGAAACCAGGACAGGAATCCACGTGGGGGTTACACCCCATCAATCCGTGCTGAGCCGCCAGCCCAGAGCCCCCTCTGTGAGAACAGAACACAATCCCACACTTGCCTAAACTCTTCAGGAACGTGGTCAGCTTCTCGGCTGTCTCCAGAAGCCCCATTTTGCACCGTGCAGCCAGGGAGGCTCTGGACTGGGGTGAAACAGAAACCACCACCAGCTTCTGCTCGTTGGCAGCAGCAGCCTGGGATAAAACCAAACAAGCCCAGATGAACGTGGCGCAGGCAGCCCCACGGAGCACCTCACACGCTCGCTCCGAGGCACGAATTTAAACTCTTTAAAAACCAGAATAAACCACGCCAGCGCAGCGAGCCCAGCCTGGCATCCTGCGGGGCTCCGAAATTCCCTTTCCGTGAGGATTTTCTGCAGAGCTGAGGGGCACCCACCTTGTTGAGAGCCAGCACTTTGCAGAGCTCCCCGTGGCTCTGCTGGCTGACCAGGACGCTCTCGGCCGAGGTGATGCAGCCGCTGCAGGCCAGGCAATCGTTGAGGGTGATTTTTGCCTTCTCCAGCTTTTGTGCCTCCCCATCCTACAGAGAAACACGGCAGGCCCAGCTCTGATCCCAGCACAGAAGTTAAGGAGCAGTTTCCCCCCCTCTTTACTACAAATAATGATGAAGAAGTCGCTCTTTTTAAGCCCTTGGTTTACCATTTAAAAAAAAAAAAATCTTTATTTTTAGTAAGATGAGGACAAAGCCACCCGATGTTTGCTGCTTTTAATGGGATTATTTGGCACAGCAAGGGGAATTTGCTGAGGGATTCCATCCCAGACCAGCTCCATCCCAGGCAGTGGAAGGGAATATTTTTTCCTTATATCTGCCCTGAATAAATTGGTTTTCCAAAGAGGTTCTCCTCCAATCATCGCTCCTCAATAAAGCCAGGAACAGACCAAGAAATGAGGTGCAATTAAAATCTTAAAATAAGGAACCAGCCTCCTTTGGAAGTGCTGTATCCCCATTTTTTTAAATAAAAATCTGCCTAAAGTTCAAAGTTCCATTCCTAGAGGAATTCCCAGCTTGGTTAACTGAGCAATGCCAACTTTCTTTTTGTGAAAACAGGAAAAACTCAGCCCGAATTTTGGAAGCAGGAAGCTTCTGAATTCTTCAAGCTTTTAAAGAAATAATTGGAAATATTATTTTAAAAAACACTGCAGGATTTATTAAGAATATCTGATTAAATCTCTCTGTGAGTGAGCACAAAAGACATTGCCACAAACAACCTGGAATTGCCAACCCTTAAATATTGATAAAATAAATAAATTTTTCATCTTATCTGCTCTTATACTGAAAAATCACCACTAGTTAATGGCAGTGTTTCAAAGCATAAAACTGGCAGAAAATTAGAATTACTGACTACAAAATGACTGCTCAGAAATGAATTTATAAATTGAAATGCTTATAATTTAAAGTTTAATACAATCCCAGCCTATCTGCTCTTATACTAATGTCATTATGAGTAATATGAGTAATTAATGTCAGCGTTTCAGAGCATAAACGTGGCGCAAAATTGGAATTATTGATTATAAATTAAAAAGAAAAAAACCACAAGGAATGCTGATGGCAGCACCTTGGCTCTCTTTGGAGAATTAAGTGGATGAAGATTACTAAAATACTTAAAATACTTAAAATACACTCCTTTCTCTGGGTTTTTTACACCCCACCGAACAAAAGACCCCACGTACCTGATTGACCTGGAAATAGCTCCCGTCAGCTTCGATTCTGATCTTTGCTGCTGCTTTTCCAGGCTTTTTGTCCACTTTGACAGGCTTGATGCATTCCTGAAAGAGCAGCAGAGCCTGGCAGTGAGGAGCTGAGCAGGGGAGAGGGGACTGAGCAGAGATAAAGGGACCAAACCCCGGGTCTGGAGTGACTCCGGTTCCTGCCCCCCCAAACAGGCTGGATTTTCTCCGAGTTTCTTTCAGCACTGTGAGAAAAATGTCAAAGCAAAGGCTTCTCACCCCTTCTCTGCAGGAAGAACACTTTTCCAGCATCATCCCAAACGCACGGGATAATTCTGCTGCTCCTCCTGAACAACTCAGCTCTGGTTTGGGAGCCCTGACAGGAGCAGAGCCTGGCCAGCTCCTTCCTCCTCCTCCTCCTCCTCCCCAAAATCTGGGAGCAAATCCGGACTCCCGGCTGCAGATCCCAGCCCGTGGGGGTGTGGTCAGTGCCCACTGCGTGCCCGCTGCCACCGAGGTTTATTTTGTGACAGAAGGGTCTGCGGGGAGCTCGGCTGGGCCGCTGCCGCTTGGCCCCGGTGTCCCAGCACAGGTCCCGAGGGTTTTTCTGAATTTTACCCAGTTTTTTACTGTTTAAGCGCCCCGTGACTCCTTGTCCTATTTCTGCTTTGTCTTTCATCATCCTCCCGCTGCCAGCTTGAGGTTCCCCCCACAAATTAATCGCTCTTTTGTACGTTTTGCAGGATTCAGAGCCCGGCAGGAACAACTCATTTTGATTCTTCACTTGAAGCACAGAAGCGGAGCACATAATTTACGCGAGGAATTCCCTTGCGAACCCAAGTCCGGCACGGAGAATTAACACGGGTTGCTACTTCCCTTTCCACTGAGCTCAGCCCGGCTCGGCTTTTCTGCCGTATTTGCCAGCAAACTAATTAATTTGCAGGATTAATATTCCGCATTTTCCCAGCGCCTGAAGCCTCCGAGAGGAGCAGAGCCGCTCCCTCCCCGCTGCCCAACCCCCTCCGCGGGCACGGAGACCCGTCCAGGCTTCAACTTTTACTGGGGAGGCTCCAGACCAACACTGCAGAATGTTCCCCCTCGGGGCGGGAACGACTCGGCTGCTGCTCCCGAGCCTCGCCCTGCGCCGTGGTGGAAGGGACAGCGCGGAATCTTCGCTTTTATCCCTTTTCACCATTCCCAGCGGCAGCGGGGGGAGGTCTGAGGGGCCGGGCACGGTCCCCGTGCGGCGACAGCGCGAGGGGCAAAGAGAGCTGAGGGCGGCACCCCCCGCCTCCCCTCAGGGCTGCGTCCGCGCCCTCCCCACGGCCCACCCCGCGGGTCCCGCGNGCCGCAAAGCGAGCAGCCGCGCTGTCGTACAACGGGCCCGCCACACCGCCGCAAAGCGAGCAGCCGCGCTGTCGTACAACGGGCCCGCCACACCGCCGCAAAGCGAGCAGCCGCGCTGTCGTACAACGGGCCCGCCACACCGCCGCAAAGCGAGCAGCCGCGCTGTCGTACAACGGGCCCGCCACACCGCCGCAAAGCGAGCAGCCGCGCTGTCGTACAACGGGCCCGCCACACCGCCGCAAAGCGAGCAGCCGCGCTGTCGTACAACGGGCCCGCCACACCGCCGCAAAGCGAGCAGCCGCGCTGTCGTACAACGGGCCCGCCACACCGCCGCAAAGCGAGCAGCCGCGCTGTCGTACAACGGGCCCGCCACACCGCCGCAAAGCGAGCAGCCGCGCTGTCGTACAACGGGCCCGCCACACCGCCGCAAAGCGGGCAGCCGCGCTGTCGTACAACGGGCCCGCCACACCGCCGCAAAGCGAGCAGCCGCGCTGTCGTACAACGCCCCCCCCGCAATTCCAATACCAGCCTCTGTATTTTTGCTCTGTAGATACCAACTTTTTGGAATAAACTAATAATATATCAGGCCTTTTGGCGCTCTAAACAAATAGAAAGGTATCAGCACTAGGAAAATTTGGTGGTAGCTCCCCTTCTGTCATGTACTGGGGGCTGTTGTGAATCTCCTGCCTCAAGGGGAATCCCAAAATTAAAACCCAGCCAATGTTTCAGGCTCTTAAAGGTTCATAATAACAATAATAACAATAATACAAATAACAATAGCAATAACACCAATAATTATTTGTGAGAATTAGGTACAAAATTAGGTGAAGTGTGGCTCCTATGTGCTGTTTGGAATGGGGATGTTCGGACGGCTCCTGGACATTTATGATGTTCATTTTACAATAAACCAACATGTAATAATAAATAAATAAATATGTTTATTTATCAGACACTGCCGTGGGGCAGGAAAGGGTTAAACCTTCCCGTTCTTCCCCTGAACAGGCGGGGTTTAGGGAGAGACGGGTTCAGCTGAGTTTTGCTCTGCTTTTCATGACTGGGCTGTGCAGGGCCTGGCACCCACTGCAGGTGGCTCTGCACACACACCTGTGTATCTATCTTTATATTTATATTTGTATTTGTATTTATATTTA
>WEIT01027531.1:149867-174947 GCA_013389985.1 Dryoscopus gambensis
TATATTTATATTTATATTTATATTTATATTTATATTTATATTTATATTTATATTTGTATTTATATTTATATTTATATTTATATTTATCTGCAGCAGGTTAAGCTGCTCTGTCACATCACCAGGTGTCAGCCTTGCTGTGAGAAGCACCTGAGGGGACACCCAGAGCCCCTTTCCAGGTGCCGGACCCCTACAGGAGCCCCTTTTCCCGGAGCTCCTTGGTGCTGGGGAATAAGGACCGCCGGCAATTCCAGCCGTGCTTTGTGCCCTTTGGTGCAGGGTGGAGAGGGCTGAGGGTCCCCAGCAGGAGCTGGAGCATTTCTGGTGCTGCCAGCGCCTCTCCCTGCCTGGCCTGGCCCCCGGGCAGGTGAGTGTGTGCTCTGGGAGAACATTCCAGAGTCCCTGGGTTTTTAACCCCGTGAGCGCTGAGGGGGCTGGGATGAGCTGAGATGAGCTGAGCTGAGATGAGCTGAGCTGAGCTGGTTGCTCCTGAGCAGCCTTGGTCAGCGCCGAGCCCCCTCCTGCTGCTGCAGGCCGCTCTCCCGGGGACCGTGAGACCTTCACGCTTCTCGCTCCCGGCCCCCGGCGTGGCAGGAGCGTGGCACGGCCCTGCCCTGTGGCTGAGCAGCTCGGGCCGGGGCACTGCTGAGCGCATTTCTGCTCTCTGGAGAGGCTGCTGGGCCGCCAGACCTCGGCAGAGAGGGACAGCAGGCGTCAGAGCGCTACCTTTCCTTTTCTAGGTTGTTTGGATTGCAGGTCGGGACGCGGTTGCAGTGGTTTTTGACTTGTGCAATGCAAATATTACAGGAGAGAGACGGAGGGAGGGAAAACCCAAGGAAAATCTCTTGTGTAAACCTCCAGGAAGGTACAGTGGGACAGTTGGGGTTTAATTCCGGCTAGAAACGGGTATTTGATGCTGTTTGGCCTCTTTATTGTGTCTGTGATGCTTCCCTCAGGGTGCAGGAGGCAGCTGTGGGAGGGCTGCGTGGCCGGGGTAGCGTTTGCTCTGCAGTTCCCACAGCAGGGGATAAATCAGGATTGGGTTTTAGAGGGGTTTGGTGGTAGGAAAAGGCCCCTGAGACCCCTGGCTTCCCTCTCTCTTTGCAAATTAAAAGCCTCCTCAAGTGAGGGGCTGTTGGCACAGGCAGCTGAGGGTGGGGTCACAGAATCACTGAGGTTTAAAAAGACCTTCAAAAATCCAACCATTCCCCCAGCACTGCCAAGGCCACCACTAAAACCTATCCCCAAGTCCAGCTTTTAAATCCCTCCAGGGCTGTGACTCCACCACTGCCCTGGGCAGCTGTGCCAGGGCTGGACAAACCTTTGGGCAAGGAAATGTTTATTAATCTCCAATTTAAACTTCCCCTGGTGCAACTTGAGGCCATTTCCTCTTGTCCTGTCCCTCGTTCCCTCGGACAGACCGTCTTGCGTGAGCTGTGAAACACAAACCCCCAGTGTCAGGCTCTGCTGACCCCTCTGGCATTTTTAGGTGTGGGCTCAGCAGCACTTTGGAGCCAAAATTGTTTCTTTTCCCATATTCCCTGCTCGTAACTGGAGGCTTGAGCAAACAGAGTGACACAAGCTCCTTAGTGAAGCAAATATTGCCATGTTTATAAAAATCTCTCTGCTGGTGACATTTAACGAGGAGCTGCGTCACCCCCGGGGTCACGGGGCTGGTGTGACCTCGCACTTCCTTCCACAGGTCTGTGCCAGGCTCAGAATCCGTGGATTTGCAGGGAAAGGTGGCAGCTGGAACAGCCCCAAGTGCTGTGAACATCCCATTCCTGCCAAAGCTCTGTCCCTCCCAGCCCTGCCACAGCAGGGGGTTCGGGAGGAAAAGCCAGGATGAGGCTCCCCAAAAATGCATCGCGTGCCTTATCCCAGTACCTGTGAGGCTGCCGGCACAGAACATCGCTCCAGGCGAGGTGGTTGTGAGCCTGATCCACCCTTAATCCGGGGTGAGCTCCTGGAGAGCTCTCCCGACTCTCCTGGGTGACTCCAGGGGACAGGGGAGCAGCGGACCTGCGGTGCCCAGGGCGCTGCTGGCCGGGTCACTGCGGTCACAGCTCTGCCTGCGGGCAGGTTTGGGCACAGCCTCCTCGGCGGTGCTTCTGGGGAGGAAAGGGAGAAGTTTCACCCCGACTTTGAGATACCGGGGAATTTCCTCCGTGTGCCGAGCCCCACTAGAGCTGAGCTCTCTCAGGCAGGATTAGAGGAAGAGCCGCATGCCAGGGATGGCCCGTGACAGATAACAAGCTGATTTTTGTGGGCTGGGAGCTGTTTATTCCTCAAACCACAGCTCTGGCATCACCTGTGTCCCTTTGTTCCCTCTGGCTGCTCCGGGCACCGCCCAGGCTCAGGCTCCTGCCCCTCCAGGGAGAGGGGCTTTGCTCTGGGCTGGGACTGAGCTTCGTGTCTCCCTTTTTCCTTCTGGTTCCCCCTCCAGAGAACCTTTTAGAAGCTGCTGTCGTGTCAGTCGCTGATCCAAAGGGCTGGGCAGTGCAGCTGTGCCACAATGTGCTTCTCCCGGATTTCCCAGGGGTTTTGCCTTGCCTGGGCATTTTACTGCATCTCCATGGGAGATTCGTAGCTGGACCCACAGAATGAAGGGATCTGTGATGGACATGAGACACAGGATGGGTTCACTTTCCCTTTCAGACTTGTCTCCAAATCCTCTTTTCAAACCTGGGCTGTGCTGTCCCAGCAGGGCCCTGACAGATCCTCTTCAAAAGACAGTGAAGAAAAAAAACAATAAATTTGAGCTTTTGAAAGTGCTTCCAGGAGCCTCCTTGGCCTTTCCATCTCCTTAGCACAGCTGCGTTTTCCTTGCTGGGTGTTCATTTCTTTACTTTATATAAATTTCCACAGCACCTGGATTGTTTTAAATTTTTAATGCCCCTTTAACTTTTATTCCTCAAGCTTTCTCCTGTTTTTGCTCTGTCATTCCCGTTCGTAGACCTCTCCAGATTCTGGGTCGTGTTTGGGGTTAGTGCCGGGAGGGCACTGGGGTGTCCCGCTGAGTGGTGCCGGCCTGAGGAGTTTGGCTGTGCTTTAACTGGCTTTGGGCAAAGCCTGAGCCTTTACAGGCTTAGACCCGGCTCTCCCGAGCCAGCACAAAGCCCCTTTGTCCCGGCTGCCTGGCACGGGGAAGTGCCGGTGCTGGGCGTGCCCGTGCTGCTGGAGGTGGGATTGGGGAGGATTTATTGTCCCTTGTCACACCTGGCTGAGCACGGGAACAGTCCCTGCCCGGCTCAGGGGCGCTGCGGGACACTCGAGCCGTGCCTGGTGCTACCCAAGCCCAGCCAGCCTGGGCGGGAAGGCTCTGACTCATTTTGGGGCTGTCCCACCCTCTGCAGCTTTTCCACGGCCTCTCCTCCCACCCAGGGCTGTGTGTTGGTGACCCTGATGCAGAAGGGGGATCAGGTTTTTGGGAGAAAGACTCTTGCAGAGGGAAGGGAGGCAGAGACGGGGCTCGTGTGTAATTGTGTTGAGCTAAAGGGGATCGTTTATTGCAGGTGAGCTCCAAAATCCCCCTCACGGACCTGTGCAGGGCTGGTGGCACCTCTGGGGTGGGCTGGGCAGTCCTGGACACCTCTCCCAGGGATACCGCATCCCTGGAAGTGTCCAGGGCCAGGCTGGATGGGGCTTGGAGCCATCTGGGATAGTGGAAGGGGTTGGGGTTGGAACTGAGCTTTAGGTCCCTCCCAGCCCCTGCACATTCCGTGGCTCTGGTCTGGCTGCAGGGGCAGAGCCCTTCGTTTCTGGCTTGGTTTTCTCTCATTTGGAGCCACAGATTTTCCAGCAGTTCCCCATCCAGCACTTTTCCATCTGATCCTGTCATGGACAGCCTGTTTGGAGAGCTGAATTTCCAAAAGGTGCAAAACACCAGAGCTTTGATATTTGAAAGCTGATGGAAGGATCCCCATCCAGCTCCAGGACACCTCCGCTGGGTATCCTGGAGAAGAGGCCTCTCGCTTTGAACTCTGTGAATTGGCCAAATTACAAAATGATGATGATTTTTGTGGATTTGGGTGGCTTAGGATGGGTGTTGGTGAGAGTCACTCTGATTCTGGGGATGTTCTGAGTCACACGAGCTGCGTTTGTGACTGGCTGCTGCGCTAATTCCAGAGGAGCTGATAAGGACGTGAAGTGTGCTGAGAAAAGAGGGGGTGTGGAGGGAGCTGGGGCTGCCCGGGGGTGTGGTGGTGCTGGGAGGTGACAGCGACACGAGCAGGAGTTATTTGTGGTCAGGAATGGGCAAGCCTAAACCTGGCCCAGAACTGGGCTTTGCAAAAACTTGCCTGGACTAGCACCAGTAAAGTGACCAAACAGAGATTTTTTTTTTTTAATTTTTTTTTCCAAATCTGAGGATGTAAAATTACCCTGAAGTGTCCAAAGCAACAGCTCCCAGCCTGACATCCATGTGATCTGGAATCATGGAATAGTGGAATGTCCTGAGTGGGAAGTGACCCACAAGGATCATCGAGTTCAGCTCCTGCCCAGACACCCCAACAATCCCACCCTGGGCATCCCTGGCAGCGCTGTTCCAGCGCCCCTGGAGCTCTGGCAGCCTCGGGGCCGTGCCCATTCCCTGGGGAGCCTGGGCAGTGCCCAGCACCCTCTGGGGGAAGAACCTTTTCCTAATATCCATCCTAACCCTGCCCTGGCACAGCTTCATCCCATTCCATGGCCTGGCTGTCAGAACTCCCATGTACTTCTCTTCAGGATTTCCCAGGTGGAGATGATTGGGGTACACAGAGATTTTCCAGAAATTCCAACCACTTCAAGCTCCTGAAGCGAAATTCCCTGGCCCCAAACGTTCCCTGAGCACCTGGAGGAGGGTGCTCCTGGACGACTGAGCACGGATTGATTTTTGTTCCGTGCAGGGCAGGGAGGGAATCCAGCTTCCTGCTGTATCCTAGGAATGCCAGGCGTTACCAAACAGCCCGGTTATTTGTCCTGCAGCCCGTTTGTTCTCTCAAGGGCTCGGGGTGTGGCCGGGGCTCCGAATCCATCCCGCAGAGATGCAGGTGGAGGAGCCCGGGCCACACCCCGGCTCGCTCAGTGAAAAGGAGCCCGCTATGCCCAGAGCCCGCCCAGCCGGGACCAGCAGCCACAGGTGAGTGTCACAGGGTCCCCTCCGAGCGGGCTGGGCCACCTCCTGTCCCTCTGCCACCAGGCTGGGCCACCTCGGACCTGGCTCAGGGCGTGGACAGCGATGAGCTGCTTTAATTAACTCCAAATTCTCCCCGTGCTTTCCCCGGACTCCCAGGAATTTTTCACCTCTTTTGGGTCTAACTTTGGGGGGTGTGAAGGGTGTTGGCGTGCCTGGATTTCCCCGTGACAAAGCCACCTTTACTTTCCTCCTCTGAGTTTGGGTTTGAATTAATTTATTATTCCTGTTTGGTTTTTCCTGGCTGAACTAAGGGGACTCCCGTGGGTGTTCTGAAGAGGTGCCCAGAGATGCCTCCTCTGCTCCCAGGGCTGGGATTCCTCCTCCTGCTGGGTGAGTCTGGCTGTGCAGGGAGGGGTGTCCCAGGAGGGTTTTCCATACCAGAGATAATCCACCAAAGGGGAAATGGTGCTGACAGACCACTGAATGTGACTTTGGTGGTTGCTCTGAATCCCCAGCCTTTCGTTGCCCTGTTTGTTGTAGGACCTGTGAGCAAAATATTTTATTTCTGGTGATAAACTGGGTGGGAAGATGCGGTGGGATTGGTTCTCCTCTGTGTTTTCAGAGCTGTCTGCTCCCTGTTCTTTTTGCTGGAATGTCCAGGTGCCTCTGGGAAAGCACTTCAGGAATAATCACAACTGATTGAATATTGAATAAGAAATCCCAGAGTGGTTTGGGTTGGAAGCTCATCCAGTTCCATGGGCAGGGACACCTTCCATTGTCCCGGGTTGCTCCCAGCCCCGTCCAGCCTGGCCTTGGACACTTTCAGGGATGGGAAATCCTCTGGGAAATCCATTCCAGGGCCTCCCCACCCTCACAGGGTGAGGGTGGGAAGAATTCCTTCCCAATACCCCATCTGGCCCTGCCCTCGGGCAGTCTGAAGCCCTTCCTCCTTGTCCTGTCCCTCCATCCCTTGTCCAAAGTCTCTTTGCACCTCTCCTGGACCCCATTAGGGGAAAGTTCCTTCGTCTGTTAACTAGTGACAGTTCTCCATCAATTAAATAATTACAAAGGTGTAGCAGCTGGTAATCAAGAAAGGTGTTGTGCTAATTAAGGACTCATCCAAGCTGCTTTACAATCCCTCCCTAAGGCAGTTTGTTGGGACTGTGAACTCATCCACACCCGGGAAAGCCACTGCCCTGCCCCTCCATCGCCCTGTGCCATCCAACCGCGGCTGTGGAGCTGCAGCCGCCCCTCCCTGTGTACCCTCCCTCTCCCTGCTCTCATTCCCCTGGTTCTATCCCACCAGGAACACTGGGAAGCTCCACCTTTCCCTATTCTCTGTGCGTGAGGGATGCCGAGGGTGGCAGGCCCAGGGAATCGCTCTCCTATCCCGTGTGTGCTGTTCCTGGGTCCCCACCCTTGCGTTTCGCACCTTCTCAGCTCCGGAGCACCGGCAGGGAGGTGGAAGTTGCCGTCAGGCTCGCCCTGGAAGTTGGGAAATGAGGGGCAGCCGGGTGGAAGGTTGTGCAGAGCTGCCGAGAAGGAGCGGTTTGACTTTTCCCAGTAAATCCCTGCCGGGCTGTGGGGCAGGACTGGGCCGGGGGCCGTCCTGCACTGGGGGTCCCACACCAGCACAGGGCGTTTGATGCATTTGAGGCATTAGCAGGAGAAATAAGTGAAATCCAGCACAGGCCAGGCTCCAGTTCCCACGTGGGGGCACTGTAATGATAGAGAAGCTGCAAAGCTAAAAGCACATGGAAGGAAAACTGAGGTGATTCCTGGGCTGATCCCTGCCTGTCGAGCAAGGAAATCCTGGAGAGGAGTGTCCCCTGAGTGTTGTTTCCGTCCTTCCCCTGCTGTCCCTCTTTGGGGACAGATGCAGGACATCCCTCGTGTCACCTGGACACAGCCTGGCTGAGCTGGGGGTGCAGGGGGGGACCTCGTGTCTGTCACCCCTCAGGGACCACAGCAGGGAGCAGAGTGTGAAATTCTGGGTCAAAAACGAGCACCAAAACCCTGCAGAGAGCTGAGGGATGGCTGGGGCTGGGCGGTGGGACCAAGCTTTGTCCTGGGTTTGCTCTAAAACCGCGGCACGTTGTCTTCCAGGGTGGCAGGGAGCTGCTGCAGCTGCTGCTGGGACAGAGCTGGTAAGGCAAATCTGTGTGTTCAGAACATTCCAGAATGGTTTGGGTTGCAGGGACCTTAAAGATCATCCAGGTCCAACCCTCCTTCCTCTCGAACCACACTTGAATGTGACCGTGCTCAGATCATGAGGAGAACATTCCCTCCTCGTGCCTGAGGGATGGGATAACCTGGCACTTCCCAGCTGCTTGAGATACAGAGCAATAACGTGCATGAATTTGGCAGATTGGGAGCTCTGGATTTGGGATTTGAGTGTGTTCAGGTCACATCTCAATCCGAAGGGCTGCAGCTCCCACCTGTCAGCCTACAGTGATCACAAATAATATTAGAACTGCATTTTGACACCATCTCTTTTCTCTTTCTCCTGGTGCAGTGCTCCAGCTCCCCCGTCGATGGTGAGTTTCTTCCCAGATATCCTCTGTCAGGAAAATCCAGACAGGGTTCTGTGTGCCAATTCCTCTCACAATTCCTTATCTTTGTCTCTCTTTTTGTTCTGGGAATCAGAATCTGCCGTGTGTGCCTCAGTGCAAAGGTATGTGAGCCATCCACAAAGGATTGTGGCAGCATTTCCTCGGGAGTGACTCTGGTTTCCTGGAGTAACAAGATCCCTCTGAAACCAGATTTTGTGACTCTTTCCCCAAAAGGTCCCAGGGTTGCTTGTGGGCAGGGAGGGCTCTGGTTGTGCTTGTTCAAACAGTGAAGGGAACCCTTCCCAGGGTTTTGTGTCTGTGCAGGACAAAGAAAGGCAGGGCCAGGCCCTGGGGAGGCAGCCAAGAACCTTGGCATTGGTGCTGAGCTTATCTTGGCTCCAAGTGGGGCTCAAACAGCTCCACTCCAGACCTTCACTGATCTTGATTTACACCTGAGGGTCAACAATCCACCCCTCCCCTGTCCCTGCTGCCAGCAGTCCTCATCCTGTGCTGTCACTTTGTCCCCCTGTGTTTGCAGTGTGGGCTGAGCTGCCTGGCTCTGCTCCTGCTCCGGTTTGGGAGGGCTGGATCCTTCCCCGGAGGGCTGTTCCTGCCCGGGGGAACAACCAGCCGGCAAAACGCTGCTCAGGGGCACTCGAGTGTCCTTGGCTGCCTTGCCAGATGTGCTCTGGGCCCAGTTTGCAGCTGGGCTGCTGAGGGGTGCCAGTTCACATCTGGATCTGTCCCCCTCCAGTTGTAAGCCAGCTCCCCTCCAGTCCTATCCCCATCCAGATCTGTCCCCAGCCAGTCCTGCTTTCATCTCCCCACCCAGTTCTGCCCCAGTGCCCCACCGGTCCTGCCCCCATCCAGTTTGGTGCCCAGCTCCCCACTGGTTGTGCCCCCCTCCAGCTCTGCCCCAGCTCCCTTCACGTTTTACCCCCTCTGGTTCTACCCCCAGCTCCCCACTGCTTCTGCCCCAGCTCCCACCCAGTTCTATCCCCACCCAGTCCCTGCCCCAGCTCCCACCCAGTCCTGCCCCAGCTCCCCATCCCGTTTCCCCCATTCCCAGCCCATCCTGCCCCAGCTGCTGCAGCTTTCCCAGCGCTGTCCTTGCTTTCCCCCAGTGCCAGCCAGGAGCAGCTCCTGGGGGCGGCCCGAGGCCAAACGTCCCCGTGCAGCCTCACCTTTGGCCAGCTGGCCTGTGCCCAGGTAAGGACAATCCCCTGCTTCCCGTGGTGCTGGGATTTGTTTTCCTTGGGAATTCTGTCACTTCTGGCTTAAAAACAGCCCCAGTGGTGGGCAGTCTGGGTTTTCATCCACCCCCAGCCCTGAGCTGTGGCAGTGCCACCCCCCAGGGCACACCTGCTCTGTGCCAAGGGGCTCAGGGGTAGCCAAACCACCATGGAGACCTTTTGGAAGTGGGGATTCCCTTCTCCAAACCACCCACATGAGAAGGAAGGTGGGACAAAGGAACTTTCCAAATCAAATTGGCTCTTAAAAATGGGCATCACAGCATTGGAGCAAATCTCTGCAGGAGGGTCACCCTGGGCCATTGGGATAAAGCACATCTAAGAGTGACAAAAGCACGATTAAAAGGGGTGAAAACACAATTAAAAGGGGTAAAAGCACAAATACAAGTGGTTGCAGTCTGGAAAATGCCACCTGGAATATTCCAGGTTTGTTTTCTTCCCTGCTTTTGTCATTATCTCCTAAACTGCTGCCAGTAATTGCAATTAAATTGTCAACAATTTGTGGTTTTCAGCAAATATTTCTAAGAAAAAGATGGCATTTCTGCAAATATTTGTCTGTGGGGTTCTTTTGGGGGGAATTGTGGGTTTGGGGCTTTTTTTGGTGTTTGTTTTTTTCTTGGCTTTGTTTTTGTCTTCTACTCTTTGTAAACTCTTTGCCTGAAAAATGTTTGGGAATGAGAGAGTTCCCCATGGAAGTTTCTAGTTAGATCAAATGGCAATTTTGGGTGGGTTTTTTTTTTTGATAAAGCTTTTAAAACCTGTGCCAGTGTTTTACCCCTCTCAAGGGAGGAATCCTTCCCCAAAAGCCCAGGTGTGGATGAGCCCCCTGAAGGTGATTTCACCTCTAAACATGACCCATCCTTTATCACCTTTATTTGCATTTCCCTTTTCTTTCCCAGGGAACTTGGCTCCAGGACCTTCAGGATGATTTCCTCATATCCTTATATTCCTGCCTGGCCTCTAAACCTGCCACAGCTGTGGATCCAGAATATTCCACTCTATTCTTTTCCAAATATGACGCCAAGAAGCTTTTGGCCTCCCTGACCGTGTTCAGCCAGAGGGTGAGTATTCCCAAATCCAACTGTTTTCTCTCCAGGAAAAGGCTTTATTTCAAATCCCCTGATTTTTTACCCTATTTTGGAAAGAACCCCATTCCAACCAAGTTTCTGTTCCTAGCACTCCGATTTGCGTGGATTTATGTTGATGCCTGGTTAGAATTCCCTGGAATTCAGGGGTTTCTTCTCCTCCCCTGCTCCCAGTTTTCCCACGTGCCCCTTTCCCTGGAGTGGAGCCTGATCTTCATGAATGGCCTGTGGGAGAGGATGCTGCGAGTGCCTGGCATTGAGACCCCCCCAGTGCTGGCCCAGTGGGTCCATGAGGGACTTGAGCCATTCCTGGTGGAGCCCAAGGTGTTTGGCTGCCTCCGTGCCAAGGGCGTGTCCTGTGAGGAATTCCGGCTGGTGTAAGTGAGGAATGTCCCCTCCTTGGATGTCTTAAATCCCTGGATTTCATGCTGGAGGCTGTGGATGGACCTTTTCCAGCAGCATCCTGGGACATCTTGGGGGTTCCTGTGAGGGAAAATCACTTTGGGAAAGGATGGGATTGGGAATATCAGTGGTTTTTGTGAGAGCCCAACCCTGACCCCAGCAATGTTTGAGGTGTTTGCCTTCCTTATCCATGTGCAGAGTTGCTGCCCTGGATGGAATCTATTCCCAGCTTCCTGTGGAAGAGCAGAGGAATATTTACACTGGGATCAAGCACTTCCTCGTCCAGGATGGTAAATGACCTGATTTTCCTGGGATCTGTCGCCAGGTTGAGGCTTCACGGCGTTTTTGTGAATCTCCAATAGAAACAGGCTGGGAATGTCAGTAATTAGTGGATTTGGAAATCGTTTCCCTGCCTGAAGGCTTTACTAACCCAGGATCTTTCTAAACCAGCACAGTCGGGGCTATGCTGATTTAAATTTACTGCATTTCCTGCTTGTGCTGGGAAAGGGAGGTGAAGGGTTTTGTTCTGAGGGTTGAAGAATCCAGCTCAGAAAGGGATCCAGGCAGGACACCCCTGTCCCAGGCACAGACTGAATGTCCTGCAAAAAGTTTCTGGTGGATTTGGAGGGGGGAAGAAAGAGGCTGGGGATGAAATATCTGGGGGGCTGGGATTCTTTCCCAAGGTGTTTGTCCTGTCCCATAGGAATTTGTGGTGTGAACACGTGGATTTGAGCGTAAGGTGTGACCAGGGAGCTCTCCCAAGTTCCCAGGTGGACTGAAGCCTCTTCCACCCCCAGAAATCCCCAGTTCCCACAGATTTTTCTGACCCAGGCTGTAGTTTGATGGTGTCTGCTTTTCTGCCTGACTGCAGAATCCAGCCAGAAGTGCTACAGTGAGGCCATTCCTGGTCTGAATTCCACCGCCTGGTTTCGGAATTATCTTGGATCCTTTCTGGAGCACGCCACTGTGGAGGACCTGCAGCTTTTTGGGGATGAACCAACCGTAAGTGCAGCCTCCTGGGGATGGAGACTTGGGAGGTCACAATCCTGCCCTGAGCAAAATCAGTATCCCAGAGTAGTTGGATTGGAAGGATTTAAAGCTCATCCATCCCATTCCACCCCCTGCCATGGGCAGGGACACCTCCCACTATCCCAGGGTGCTCCAAACCCTGTCCAACCTGGCCTTGAAACTCCAGGAATGCTGCCAGCAGGAATATTTCTCTTGTTAATTTGCGGTGAACAGTCACTGCAATTATTTCCCCCCACCATGTGATGAGGGACTTGCATAGGAGTTGGTTTCACAAAGGGAATCCTGCAGGGAGCAAACTGGAGTCTGTAAGAGGATCAACCCCAAACCTGATCAAGGTCCCAGTGTTTACTTGAAAACAAACAGAATAAACCTCAGCACAACTTTAAACCCAGGTGAAAAACCCTGCAGTTGGTTTGAACTGTCCCATGTCACTGTTGGGATTTGAAGGATGCAGCTGAATTATTTCCCCTTTTTATTTTTTTCACCCTCAGCTTCAGAAATTTGCCAGGGATCCAGTGGACATGGAGATGGTCAGGAACCTCACCTTGCTCCGGGACACTGCTCTGTACTACACCCTCCTCCTGACCTCGGCTCCTGGTTTTCCACTGTCGAGGTATGGGTCTGATGGGATCTGATTTCCTGGGATGGCTCAGCGTGGGACTGTGACATAGCAAGAGTTCGAGTGGGGATTTCGTTTAAACCTCTTGAAAGGTTCCATTAATTTAATGTTTAAAGGTTTCATTTCCAAAGAATCTCGTAGCCCTTGGTTTTGAAGAGGGCCAGATCCCAAGTTCTGTTTCTTGGGAGATGATTTTCCTGCAGTGCCAGCTCCAGCTGATGGCCAGCAGTGCTTCCTGAGCTTTTCAGCTCTCTGAGCTGGAGCATTGGCATCATCAGAGCTAAAAGGAGTCAGGGCAAACGTGCCTGGAAAAAAACACCCTCTGGAAAAGGGGAAAGCTCTGATGGAGCCACTCTCTGACCGGCAGCCTCTCCTTTTCTCCCTGCAGCCTCCCAGACAGGTTTATTTGCTCCCTGAGCCCCTCGGCAGTGAGGAACCTGAGCAGGGAGGAGGCTTTGGGCATAGCCCAGAGGCTCGGGAAGAGCTGCCCATGGACCAAGGGAGTGCCTGGAGAGAGAGCTCCCTCCTCCCTGGCAGCGCAGGAACTGCAGGTGAGCCCCTGGGAATTCACTCACCTGCACAAAACCTGGCCAGGCTGAGCCCCAGCTCTTGTGTCCCCTCTTGTCGCACTCCTCTGGGTCATCTCGTGTCTTTATTGCGGTGTCTGGCTGGATTTTCATCACCTCACAATTCTCAGTGGTGGAAATGGTCCATCCACAGCCTTCAGCGTGAAAACCTGAGCCAGAAACCCAGGGATTTAAGACCTCCAAAGGCTGTGGGATCCAGTATCTCCCCTCATTGCTCCTCTGACTCTTTTCTATCTCCGTGGGGCCTTTGCAGGTCGCAGCCTCCCTGGTGAGGAACTTGGAGGATTTCTCCCCAGCCGTCCTGGGAGCCTTGGGCCAGGCTGCCCTGGGGCTCTCCGTGTCCAGCATCCAGAACAGCATCCCTGAGGAGCACCTGGAAGCAGCTCTTCCTGCCCTGGGAAGCATCCGTGGCTGGAATGCTGAGCAGTCCAGGGCTATTGTCAACAAACTGCTCCGCTCTGGCTACCAGGTACAGAGATCCACAAATCCAGGAGGAATTTCCTCATGGGAAGGGTGGTCAGGCCTTGGAACTGCCCAGGGAGGTTTGGAGTGCCCACCCCTGGAGGTGTCCAAGGAATGTCTGGAGGTGGCACTCAGTGCTCTGGTCTGGGGACAAGGTGGGGATTGGGCAGAGCTTGGACTCGAGGATCTCAGAGGTCTTTTCCAGCCTAAATTATTCTGGGATTTCCTTGCAGATCCTGGATGGACAGAGCCTGGCGGAGCTGGGGAGTTTGGTGGGTGGCCTCAACAGCAGCACGCTCTGGAGTCTGTCCCCAGAAGTTGTCCTGGAGGCCCTCCAGCTGCCTGGGTTTGCCCAGCACGTGGACCCGCTGCCCTCTGCTCTGAAAAGGACCCTGGTGGAAAAGGTGACCTCGTTTTTCCTCTTCGGCCTCACAAAGGAGCAGGACTGGGAGCCCTGGTCGCGTGGGGCCAGGTGTGACATGCCTGCATGCCCAGGCAGCATTCCCTGTGGGAATTGTCACGGCCAGGCAGGGTGGCAGCAGGACAAGGGACTCAAGTCCTGTCACTGGGCCTGTGTCGATGTCCTTGGCCTGCTCAGCCTCCTGGGGACATGGGCAGGGGTGATTTGTTTTATGGGGTGGTCCCAGAAACTACTTCCCAGTAGATGTTGCCAGGCAAAGAATATAAATGGAGCAGAATTAATTCAAGCTTGGAATTGATCCTGGAGGTATTTTCCAGCCTAAACAATTCTCTAGTTCTGATATTGCCATGATTTGGACTTGAAGCATTGAAACTTAGATATTAGAGAAAATGAAACTTAGATATTAGAGAAAACTTCAATCGTAACAAAAATCAATCTTGTAGAAATTAATTAAAATAGATAAGTAAGTAAATCCAGCTGGAGACAATTAGAAGTTAATAGTTATAAGCGATGCAGGAACTAGATAAGCAATCCCGGATGCAAAAAACAAATTGCTTGTCATTACTTATTTACTCAAGCTGTTTTTAAGGCTAGAAATAGATGAACCAAAAGGTAGATCTAAAGAAATGTTGACAGTTATTGATCATTCCCATCTGGTGGCTCATGATACGGTCACGAATGAGGAGTTGGAGTTCTACCAGAGGTAGTTTGCATTGTTAAAACTCAGAGGGGCGAAAAAGTCACATGGGAGATGACAAGTTTTACTTCGGCCTCAGAGACCCCTCCTCAAATTATGGGACCACCGACCCAAATCGAAAGACACACTATGCATGCTTAATGACTTTCAAGCTAATTATAATACAAAGCGGGGACGGGGAGGTGTTTGTACTATGAGTATGTATTTGTATTTTGGATGTTCGGTACTTTTATGGATAAATAGACTCTGTGACCCTCTGGAACTTCGCACTGTGCCTTTGGAGAACTATCTCCCACAGTACCCCGCGGCAATAAACACACACTTTCTAACTTACTCTGTTAGAGAGTTCTTTGTCTGTTGAGACGAACATTGATATTGGATCGATATTCGCATTTTTATAAATCAGACTAAAACTGTGTGAGATTGCCATGGTTTGTTCTGTTGGTTTTTTTTTAAGGTTGCCTCCAGTGTTGGCCACCCTGCTGAGCTGGTTAAACTCATTCCCGAGGCTCTGGCCAGCTACATTCCAAAATCCCTGCTTGTTTTTGGGGAAGAGAAGCCAAATGTGCAGGAGCTCAACAATAAACCCTGGACCAGAGAACAGGTAATGGGGTGTGGGGTCCTCCTTCCCCTCCCTGCCCGCCCTGGCCTCTGTGGGGCCATGAGTTCCACAAATCCACCTGGAAATGGAGCCGTTTCTCCTGGAAAACCACTGACCTCTGGCTTTGCTTCCCAGGCTGCCATGTTTTTCAGCGATGTGGTCAAGGCAGAACCTGACTTCAGCAGGTAGAGATTTTCCTCCTCTCCTCCCATTTTCCGATTGTTTTCCTGGAGATTCTCGTGTTTCCTGTGGTGCATATGGCACATCCACCCTGCTGGATCCATAGAAACAGATGGGAAATAAAATGTGGACCCAAACACAGACATGGAACGCTGGGATTTACCAGGGCTCAGCTGTAAAATGTGCCCCAGAGGCCACGTTTTCTTTCTAAAATGAAGCTTCTGGCTCAGCCTGCACCTGGAATCTTGCTCCAAATTGCCTCTGGAAGGAATTTCCAGTCAGGGAATATGCCAGCCTTCCACAGGGCAGTTCCAGGGATGCTTTAGCGGAGCTGATGTGTCTTTTGACATATCTGAGATGAAAATTATGAAAACAGTGATTTATATCTGGAAAAACAGTGGGGTCAACAGTGTCCTGCTCTGAATGCACCTTCCTGAAGGTCTTTCCCTTCTGATTTTCCTTCTGGAAATTCCCAGGCTTTCCCAGTCTGTCCTCCAAGGCTTCACCTGTGCAGCTGCCAGCGCTGTGGGAACAGAAAGGTTTCAGGAGCTGGCCAAAGTCATGAGGAAGAAGAACGTCAGGCTGGGACAGGACCAGGTAATTCCCACATTCCCAAGGGTTTCATGTTGTCCTGAAAGTTCCAAAGGGGATTGTTCAGCCAGAACAACACCTGGAGTTAAGGGACTGGAACAGGGATGTGTCAGGGGGGTTTAGGTTGGATTTTAAGGAAATCTTCTTCCCTCAGAGGGTGACACAGGCACAGATGGGGATTTTTGGGGTGTCTGGGCAGGGCCAGGAGCTGCACTGGGTGATGCCTGCGGGTCTCTTCCTCTGAACGCTGTCCTGGATGTTCCTCCCACAGCTATGAATTTCCCTGAAGAGGGAAGTTCTCAGGAACCAAACCCTCCAATTTCCATCTTTTTTCACCCTTTTATTTTTTCCTTCTTCGGAGCAGTGTAAAATCCGTATTTTATCTTTTTCTTCTGCTTCTTGGTGGTTTCTCTCCTTGATGCAATCTCTGGTGTCCTTCCAGCTGAGCTGCTTACTGAAGATGGTGACACTGCATGGGATTCCCAAGGATTTGGACAGTTATCCTACAGACCTGTTGCTGTTTTTAAGGTAACTGTGCTCTGCTTTTCATCCTGTTGCCTGAGTACTTTGTGGGAAAAGCAGGATTAATTTATAACCAGGCTGGCTAATTTGATTTGTATTTCAGAGTTGTTTAGGCCTCTTTCTGGGCAATAAAAAATGGGATTGCAGGAAGCTGAAGGAGGGTAGATTTATATGAGATATTGTGAGGAAATCCTTCCCTGTGAGGGTGGNTATTTCAGAGTTGTTTAGGCCTCTTTCTGGGCAATAAAAAATGGGATTGCAGAAAGCTGAAGGAGGGTAGATTTATGAGATACTGTGAGGAAATCCTTCCCTGTCAGGGTGGGGAGGCCCTGGCCCAGATTTCCCAGAGAAGCTGTGGCTGCCCCATCCCTGGAAGTGCCCAAGGCCAAGTTTTAGCCTTCCCAGGCCTCTGAATGTGTTTTTCCCTTACACCATCAAAGAAAACAGGGAATAAAGTGGATTCCCATGCTCCAGTACCTTCCCACTGTGGTTCTGTATCCCAGCCTTGAACAGTTTCAAGCTGTGTCTCACAACAGTGTCCTTACTGTGAGAACTGATTTGTAAAGAATGTGGAACAGAAGAAAACTAGGGAAGAGCAACCCATGGAGTTCAGGGTGCAGGTGTGGGAGGTGTTTCATCAGACACTCCGTGTTGGGCTTGCTCTCATTCCCTGGAATTCGTGGAGTGTTTGTCTTTGCAGCCCCTCGGACTACGCAGCCACAGGGAGCTGCAGCCAGTTCTTTATCAATATTGGGAAGGCAAACGTGGATGTTCTGCCCAGAGAGGCCCCTCGGAGGCAGCAGCTGCTGCTGGAGGCTCTGGCGTGTCTGGTACGTGGGGAGGGACTGGGACCCTGCAGGGACTGGGATCCAGGAATGCCCCATCCCGCTTAGTGTCTCTGCCTTTATTCCAGAAAATTCCTGGCACACAAATAAATGAGGAAAATGCTGAGATTCTGGGACGGCTGGTCTGTGACCTGGGTGGGGAATACATCAGGAGTTCTGGTGGGAGTCTGCTGAAGGATTTGAGCCAGTGTGGATCTTTCCTGCCTGACCAAGAAGAGGCGATCAGGGACGTCATCAGCAGTGGCAACACCACCTTTGGGTATGGGTTTTTCTCCTGGGCATCACTAAACTGTTCCCTTAATCAAACCCATTGTCCTATTAAGACCTGAGCAAACTCCAGACAACCACCTTGGTCAAAAAATCGAAAAATTTATTGCTTCCATTGGGTCTTTTGTGTTGTTTTAGTTGAAATTATTTCAGCTAAAAAGCCTGGGTGAAATTCTACTGAAAAATAAGTTGTCTGTCTTGCTCTAGTTATAAAAGCTTTTCATCCAGTTGGTTTTTTTTCACTAATCCAACTTCTCTGACTGGGCTGGAGCTCACAGGTGAGTTCAAGATGTTTGTCAGGCACAGACTTTGAGGAAACATTCTGCCTCTACCTGTCCAGTGACAGATGTTTGATAAATCCCTGATTCTAACACAGAGGGAAGCAAAATATTTTCCTTCCTGTATCAATTGCCCCAAGATCTTGGCACTGAACTGAGCCATAGTGAGCAACAGAAACTCTTTGGGGTCCATGCTTAAGAAAAGAATGTATTTGTCCAAGGCCATTTCCCCACCCAGCTGCCCTGATTCATGTCCCTGACAGCTTCTGTTGCAATGAAGTTTTGTGCAGCAGGAAGTGACTGAGGTGTTTTAGGATTTAAACCCTGTGTTTTCTTAACGTCAAGTGTTAAAAGGACTTAATCCTGAGGGATTTTAGGGTGTTTTTTTTGTTTTGCTCTTCCTTGAGAGCTGATCCCTGCTCATTTTTGTCTGCAGGCCTCCTGCAGTGTGGTCAGCCTTCACCCTGAGCGAGCTCAGCGGGCTGATCCCTGTGCTGGATCACAGCATCCTGCAGCAGATTCCCAAGGTGGGTTCTGCAGGCTGGGGAGTTTGGGGAGCGCTCCTGGGGCCTGGCGTATGGGTGAAATATGCTGGGGGTTGTTGAGCCAGTCTCCTTTCAGCAGTTTCTCCTTTTAAAAGAAGCCTGGTGCCAAAGGGATGATGGTCTGTGAGAAGTGAGGGTTCCTCAAGCTGACAGCCTGGAACTGCAAATCCAGGTCACTGTCATCCCCTTCCTGTCACTGTGGGGAGAGCAGGAATAATGCTCACAGTGCTTTGTGAGGAGCCACAGTCCCTGTTGGGCTGGGGAAAAGGCAGGGTTTAAACATTTCAGGAATTGCTTTTGGCTCAGCAAGGCAGGATCTCCACGCTCGGAGCCTGGAGTAGCAGGGGTTGTGCTGGAGGCACGTCCAGGATTCCCAAATCCCCCTGATGATCCCTTTTCCTGGCAGAATGCTGTGACCACTTGGCTGAGAAACTTTGCCTGGGATTCCTCCTTGTCCAGGGAAGAGCTGGGCACCGTTGTTGAGGAGCTGCTGCCCCGCCGGCACAAGCGAGCGGATGGTATGGGAGCTCCCTCTGATCCAGAGGCATTCCTGCTGGGATCAGGGCTCACCCTGCAGCCTGTGGCTTGTCCAGCCTTGGGACGGGCTCCCAGGGAGGTTTGGAGTCCCCATCCCTGGAGGTGTCTGAGGAACTCCTGGACGTGACACTCAGTGCTGTGGGTTGGGTAATGAGGTGGGGATTGGGCCCAGATCAATCCTGGAGGCTTTTCCAACCAAAATGATTCTGGGATTCAAAGCTTGGGGCGAAAGGATTTAATTGAACCCTGGGTTTGCCATGGCCCCACCAGGTTGCCCACCTGACAAGGAGATAACAGAGGCAGTTCTGGACGATGACCTGATGCCCACCTACTACAGCCCCGAGGAGCTGCGCGCCTGCCTCCAGAACGTCTCCCTGGAAAATCACCTCTCCCAGATCCTCACCTACCCCTTCAGCATCCCGCAGCTGGCTGTGCTGAAGGAATACCTGGATGAGGTAATACCAGCCCGAAAATGTCGAATTACCATGGATGGGATTGCTGAGGGCCTGGTGAATTTGGGATCTCCAAGGATATGACTCCACTGTCTCTCAGCACCTCTCCCAGGTTTTTACCACCTTTAGTGGGAAAATATTTATTTCTTATCTCTTGTTTTTAGATCGAATCAGAGTTTTCCTTGCCTGTTGGCCCTCAGCCTTTCACTGGGCATCTCTGACAGGAACGTGGCTCCATCCTCTCTCCAATCTCCCACTAGAGAGTTGAAAACAGCACTAAAATCATCATTTCCCCTTTCCCTCAGAGCAAACCGCAGCTCCCTCAGCCCCACTGCCCTGCTCTGTACCCATAACAGTGGTGTCTCCACAGAGGTATCCTGATGGTTATCCTGAAAACCTGCTCTCCAGCCTGGGCCCTCTCCTTCCCTTCATCACCCCAGAGGAAATTTCCACCTGGAAGATGAGCTCAGCTGACATGTTGGCTGCCTTCCTGAAAAATCAGCCCTCGGATTCCCTGGTAGGGGCTTGGCTTTGCTTTCCTGGTTTGGGGGCTGGTTTAGGATTAACTGAGTGGGTTCTGAGGTGGTTGAAACATCTTTGTTGCCACAATGTTGGACGGAGGCCCGATCCTCGAGGTCCAAACAAAGAATTTCAAATTAGTCCATTTTATTTTTGTAATCATTGCATGTGTTTCTTTTGGGCATGAAACCACATGTTCTGATTCAATTAAATCCATCTAATTAATTGTGTTCCCAGGCCTCAGCAGCAATTAAACGCTACGTGGGGCTGGGCAATGCCTTGAATGCCACGGCCCTGAACGCCATCGGCACGAGCTACGTGTGCCTGCTGAACACCACCGAGCTGGAGGCCATCGACCCCCCCAGCCTCAAGTGAGTCCAAAATTGGGGTGTCCTTGGCTTCTTCCAAAAGCCCTTTCCCATTCTCTTCCTTTTTTCTGCTCTCAGGGAAAGGAAATTTAGGAAGCAGCTCAGAACCTGCTCTGTGTTGGGGTTTAAAAGCTGCTGGTGCCCATCCTGCTGATCTCCATCCTGCCAAGCAGGGCTCAGATTTCCAGTCAAACTTTATTTCAGCTCAGCAGGCAGTGGATCTGGCTCTGTGCCTGCTTTCATCTGCAAAAGCGTTAATTACATTTAATTTCATAGAATTACTGAATGGTTAAGGTCAAGGTTGGAAGAGGCCTCTCAGATCATCACCCAGCACCATGGTCACCACGAAACCATGTCCTCAAGTGCCACATCTCCATGGTTTTGGAACATTTCCAGTTTAAATTCCTCTAAAAGACTGGTAAATGAACTTACTTAATTACAGCTTGGCAAACACACAAATTTCTTGGGCACCATCAGAGCCATCATCACTTGAAGGACAAATTCTCAGCCGGAAACGGGGCCATTATTTTTCCTCTCAGCTTCTTTCCCTACATCTGGGAAGAAGGGATCACCTGTGCTGTGCAGAGAATCCCAGAAAAACACTCAGAATATGTGGAAATTGAACAGGTTGAAGATAATAAAAGCTTTTTTCACTCTAAATCTTTATTTTTCTGCAGACTGGCATCTCTGGATCCTTCAGCCTGCTCACAGGAGACGAAGAACATCTTGTACAAGACAGCCAAAAAGGCTTTCTCTGACCAGCGCCATTCACCTGCTTACTATGAGCTGATTTTACCTTACCTGGGTATGTAAACAACCAGGATCTTATGGGGAAAGAGAGCTCTTGGCCACAAGCCAAATGAGTATCTAAATCCTTCTAAAATTCAGGAATTTTTCAAGACCAAGTTGTTAAAAGCTTGTCTTTCCAACCTGTTGGTGGCATAAAATATTACTGAAAGATTCTGTGCCTGCTTTAATTGCCCAAATCAGTTGTCAGACCATCAAAGGGAACATGAAACTCAGGATTTATCTCACAGCCCTTTTCCATGTCACAAAATTGAGGGGTTTTTTTCCCCATGTTAAGCCAAGAGTTTCTCCAAACTCTTCTCACCCCTCTTTCCACTGTCCGGCATTGTCACAGATTTTTAATGCCCAACAAAATAACTCCCAATAAAAAAAGGAGGAGAATCCACATATTTTGCAGCTGGACCTCACTGTGTTATCAGCCCCAGCCTAATGAATGGTGGAGAAGTGCTCATTTTGGGCAGACACCCAGCACAGCTCCTTTGGGGTCTCCCATTCCTTGATATTCTCCCTGCTTTGGTGCCAGGGGGGGCTCCTGCCGTGGATCTCAAGGCTCTCAGCAAGGACAATGTGAACATGAACATGAGCACGTTTGTGACTTTGAGAAGAGACTCTCTGATGGTGAGCTGGACCTTGGAATTCTTTAATTCCTGGCATTTCGTTGAGTGTGGTTGGGTTTGGTTGTGTTGTTCATTGGCTGAAATCAGGAGTGATTCCATCAAATCCAAATTCCATCAAATCCGAATTTCTACTGTTAGACCAGTAGAAAGTGGAGAACTGATCTGAAATGACTTAAAAAATACAATTTGGAGTCCTAGCTGGGTGCAAAGCCAGTGGAATTTCTTCAGGGCAGGCTCTCGTGGCAGTGGCAGGGGACAGGCCCACAAGACCGCAGATCTCCAGACAAGAAGATGTCACCAATTTGGGCAGAAATCCCAGTGATTTAGGCAGGGATGGGACCCCCAGTTAGGTGCAGAAGATTTGGCATCAGAGGCCAACAGGAACAGCCCTTGAGGAACCACCACATTCCAAGGGAAGCTTGTCCCAGTGAAACCACTCACGGGAACCTGTCCTTGTTCTTCCCCCTGCTGCCAGTGGGAACTCCATCATTTCCCTGGCCAGAGGGGTCATTTCCATCCCGACCTTCCCAGCCCTAATCCCTGCTCTGTGATTCCTTCTAGAGCCTGACACCCTCGGAGGTTCAGGGCCTGCTGGGGTTGAACCTCCCTGAGCTGGCCCGGTGGCAGTACAGGGCTCCTGTCCGGGAGTGGATCCAGGTGCAGAAGCAGTCGGAGCTGGACGAACTCCACATCGGGCTCACGGGGGGCACGCAGGAGGGCTACATCAACATCGTCACCCCCAAATTCCCAGGTATTTTTAGGGCCTCTGATGATTGGGCTTTAAAGGTTTGTTTTGGGGTTGCAGTGAGGAGTAAAACTGGGGCAGCAAGTTCGGCTCTGCTGAGGAGCCTGAAGCCCTGCTGGGCAAATTCTGGGTCCAACGTGAGGAGCAATCCTGGAATCCCACTGGGAGCAGCCTCACTGGCTGAACATCCCAACTGAGTGAGCACTTCCAGGCCTTCCTCCTTGGGGGTGTTGGATTTGGGCTTAGAGTCAGAATCACAGAGTGGTTTGGGTTGAAGGAAACTTGAAGATCCTCTGGCTCCAGCCCCCAAACTCAGCTTGGTGTTTGCCATGGTTAGAAAGGCAGAGAGAATCCCTGGATGGGGAACAGAGGGATGTTTTTCCCCTGGAGAAGTGGTTCAGTCCCTGATTTCTTTGCTCCAATCCCCTCTTTGTCCTCCAGCACCGTCCTCAGCCCCTCTGGGCACCGTGGCCATGGCATTCCACCTCCTGCCTGCCCTGCTCCTCAGTTTCCTCATGGTGTCCATCTTGTCTTGACCATCTCCTCCCACAAGGAACCAAGATGAGGGCGACCAGCCTGCGCCCTGCTCTGGGACCTGGGGTGAGACCTGGAGCTCCAGGCAGCTGGGATCAGCCCAGGACTCACTTTTAGGTACTTTTGGCTTTCAAATCCCTTGGAAAAAAAACCCCAGTTGTGTCTGAAGGGAAGATTCCAGACTCCTTGGAGCAGCATCTTTGCCTTTGGTATAGCCCAAACCCAGTTTAATCCCAAACCACTGCTAAACCACATCTTACAGCTGGGTTTGAGGGTGAGTTCTGCAGGTTAACAATGACATTTCTCAGAGCCCGACCTCGTGACACTGCCAAGACCTCAGGGTGGGAGTGAAGTTTTCCGGCTGCTTGTAAATAAATCCTGGAATGAAGTAAAAATGCCAGAAGCAAACTGATGGTTCTCTGCTCTTCCTTGAGGCTGCCCTCACCTTCCTGTCTGCAGGAATCCCCCCAGATTAAGTGCTCGGAATCCCGGGATGTGCCTGTTTCTTTTCCTTGGGGTTGGCTGCTCAACACTTAAGAGCTGAAGCCGTTCTCAGCTTCCTCATGTGGAGGGGAAAGAACTTTGTACAAGGTTTTCAGTATTTTTTCCCACTTATTGGAAATATCTGTCCAAAAAAACCCTCAGTGCAACCTGTGTCCAGCTCCTGCCTTTCCTTCAGGAGGAGAGTCTGGGAGGGGAAAAAGGGATTTCTATATTTTATATCTTATAAATCTTCATTGTCTGAGCTTTGTAGAGAGGGAACAGGTCTGTCCTTCACTGCAGGCTTTGGATTTATGCTGGAAAAACTTCCCCACAAAGCACTGAACACCTCAAAAAACACGTTGGATTAGGAAAAAACCAGTTGATTGATGTTTTATTGTATAGCACTGAACAGTAATCACGATAAATTATCTCCAGTCAATCATCCCGTGAGAGTCTGTGTGTGGTCTGAACAAACCTCGATCAAAAAGCAGTTCATGAAAAAAGTTAAATATGGTTTTGGGGATCTCTCAGCTGCGGCGCTGGGCCACCAGTGACTCAGATCCCTGAGCTGTCCCACTGTTTAACAGATCCCAGTGGGATGGGATAGACAGGAACTCCCTGCTGGAGCTGGGCCTGGTGTTCTTGCCTTGGCAGAGCAGTCAGCGCTGCTGGTGGCCGTACTACAGGGAGTAAATCGCTAGTAAGGACCTGTGGGGCTGCTTTGGGCTGGAAAAATCTGTCTTCCTCCACTGCCCAGCCTCAAAAATAACCAAGTTCTGTGCTGGTATCAAATGTGGATGAATTCTCTTCCTTTCCTGGGTTTCTGCTTTCCAGCAGGGAATTTCCCAGCGCTGTTTCATTGGGGTGGAGGGAGGGATGTGCAGGGTGGGTGGTGCTGAGGTGTGGGGTCAGAGCAGCCCCTGCAGCAGAACATTCCCAATGGTGGCTGCCAGCACGGGCACGAGGCAGGAGGAGAGCCTGGAGCCTGATCCTGGAGGGAGAACACAGGGAATGGGATCACTCCGGCTTTCTGCGGAGCAGGTGGGGAGGGCTGTGGGCTCAGAAGGTGATGAGACACCTTGAGGCGCACCTGGCCAGACTTGAGAACCCGAGGGCAGCTCCAGGGGCTGCAGAGCCACGTCCCCACCTGTCCCCCAGCACTGAATCCAGCCAGCAACAAGGGGGATCAGCCAACTTTGTCCTCACCATCATTCCCAAGCTTTTCCCAGCTCCAAGCATTCCCGTCTTACCAGGCTCAGGCTCAGGCTGCAGGTTGATGTATCCATTGGATGTTGGTCGTGGTGGCTCCGGAACACCTCCAGGTGTTGGTTTGGTGGTGGAAGAAGGCCTGGGAAGTTCCGGAGGGGAGCTGGTCTGGCACGGCAGGGTGGTGGGCTTGGCCGTGGAGGAGCCGAGGCTTGTTTGGGTGGAGGTGGTGGAGTTGGGAATTGGGGTGGGCTTGTGGGGAGAGGGGGTCTTGTGTGGGGCTGTGGTGGCAGCTGGGATGGAGGTGGAGTGAGGGGCAGGGGTGGCAGTGGGAGCAGAGGTGGGACTGGGGACAGGGGTGACAGTGGGAGAAGAGGAGTGAGGGACAGGGGTGACAGTGGGAGCAGAGGTGGGACTGGGGACAGGGATGAGGGTGGGAGCAGAGGAGTGAGGGGCAGGGGTGGCAGTGGCAGCAGAGGAGGGGTTGGGGACAGGGATAAGAGGGGGAACAGAGGAGGGAGGGGCAGGGGGGGCAGTGGCGGCAGAGGGGGGGGTGGGGNAGTGGCAGTGGGAACAGAGGAGGGGTTTGGGACAGGGATGACAGTGGGAGAGGAGGAGTGAGGGACAGGGGTGGCAGTGGGAGAAGAGGAGGGGTTGGGGACAGTTGTGACGGTGTTATGGGTGGCAGTGGGAGCAGAGGAGAGGTTGGGGACAGGGGTGATGGTGCTGTGGGTGGCAGTGGGAGAAGAGGAGGGGTTGGGGACAG
>WEIT01027531.1:175295-188107 GCA_013389985.1 Dryoscopus gambensis
GGGGGGGGGGGGGGGGGGGGGTGGGGGGGGGGGGCGGTGGGGACAGTGGGCCCCCCCGTGTGGGGAAGGGTGTCTGGGGAGGTTGGGCTCAGAGTGCTCGGGGTGGGGGTCCTGGGGGAGACCGTGCTCGACTGAGGGGTTGAGTGGCTGGTCATGGCAGTGGGGGCGGGGACAGTGGGGAGGGAGGGGACCCTGGCTGAGGTGGTGGGGGCAGTGGGGAGGGGGGGGGGGACNCGAGCAGGGGTGGGGACAGTGGCCGTGGAGGTGACGCTGGCAGAGGTGGTGGGGCGAGCAGGGGTGGGGACAGTGGCCGTGGAGGTGACGCTGGCAGAGGTGGTGGGGCGAGCAGGGGTGGGGACAGTGGCCGTGGAGGTGACGCTGGCCGGGGTGGTGGGGCGAGCAGGGCTGGCTGTTCCTGTGGGCTCCTGCAGCCCTCCCTGCAGGCCGATGTCCAGCACGCAGTCCAGCTCCCGCTGGGACTGTATCTTCACCCAGCTCACCACCGAGGTCTCATTCTCGGCTTCCTTCAGCTTGGGGAGATTTTCCCCGAGCAAATGTTTCACGTCGGTGACACTGAGTTTCTGCAACACATGCACAACAGCCCCTTCCTTCACCCTCACAGCCCCAAGTGCTTTGCTCACGAGGCTGCAGAGCAACTAAAACTTCCTAAAGAAAATTTACAGAGGTGACAAAGTGGAGAATCGGTGATTTGATGGGGCTCTGGCCTCAGCTCTCCCTGCTTGGCCCTCAGCAGCCCTGCCCTTCAGTGGGGAGGGACAGCAGCGTCCCGGAGCTGTACCTGCAGTTCCTCGGGATTCAGGGTGAGGAAGGTGTCCATATCCATGTTTATGGCCACACCAGCATTAGCCAAGTCCTTCAGATCCTCTGCTGGAGCTCCACCTTAAAGAGAGCGCAGGGGACACCTGGAGATGTGCAAACCCTTCCAGCACTGCTGGGGAGGATTTGGAGAGGTTCTGGAGACTGCCAGACCTGTCTGTGGCTGAGGACGAGACCCCGAACCTGGTGGTGGAGGGAGGGTGGAGGGGCAGCACCTACCCAGGTACGGCTGGATCCGGCAGTAGTAGGGCCCGGGGGTGCTGGCCAGGCTGGCAAAGGCCTCCCGGGCCTTCCTGTAGAGCTGCTCCTTCTTGCTTTGGGAGCACCAAGAAATGTTCAACTTCCCAGCAGTCCTGGAAGGGAGAGGCACAGGTCAGCAGCACCCCAAACTGCAGATAAACTGTTCTGGTGGCTGGGAGGGACGAGTGGGGTGGCCCTGCTCGTGGTCCTGGGGCTCAGGTGGGATCTGGGATTGGGACACGGCGATCCCACTGTGCTGCCTGCGAGTGGGGAGATCCACACGGAGCTGGGGGTCTTCCATCCCAGCACCCACCTCCCCAGGGCCTCGCAGGGCTGGTCAGCATCCCTGAAACACAGCTCACCCGATGGCCTCAGCGGGGATCTGCTGGATCTGCTCCTCCCGCAGGCTGCACAGGCGTTTGCCCCCGATTTCCTGGAGCAGGGGCCCCGTCAGGGAGCCCCCCAGGGCCAGGTACCTGCTGACCAGCTGCTGCACCTGAGGGGCACAGGGCACGTGGGGAGACATGGACAGGGAAGGGAGATGCTCCTGGTAAGGATGGGAGTGCTGCCAACCCCCAAAAACCCTACAACACCATCACCCTGAGCCGGGCTGGGGCACAGGTGATCCCAGTTTGTGTTCCCCAGCACCCATCCCCTGCTGCTGCCATGGATTTACCTGGGAATCCTCCCACTCTCCTCCCGAGGGGCTGAGCAGGGCCGAGAGGGTGTCGCTGGATGTCACCGACCACTGGCTGATCTCCTGCTCCGTGTACAGGCGGGACAGCACCCCCAGGCGCTTCAGCTGCTCCTCCGGGATCCCCGACGGGAAAGACTGTGGGGCCCGGCCGTGGGGCAGGAAAGAGGGTGAGGGAAGGGAAAATAGGGCAGGAATGGGTGCAAAGGACTCACTCAGGCACCTTCATCCCTGTGTTCACTGATCCCTGTTCCCACAGCGCGTCCTGCCCCTCCCGGATCGTGTCCGTGCTGCTGGGGGGCTCCTGCCCTGTGTCACCCCTTACCTGGTCCACCTTTTTTTTCAGGATCTTGGAATACTCTAAGGGGATTGGCAGTTCCAGGAAAGCCTCCAGGTTTTCTATTAAGACATCATTGCTCAGGCACAGGTCAAGCTCCTCAGGGCTGAGGGTGAGGACAGAGTCGGCGGTGATGGGCTCGGGTGGGCAGCCTGAGGGCAAGGAATTGTGTCAGGCAGAGGGTGTGTGTCCCGTGTGTCCCCTTCCCACCTGGCCCTGGGCTCAGAGCCCCTTGGAAGAGCCCTGGTGAAGCACAGGGAATCACAAACACGTGGCTCAACCCGTCGTGGAACCTCCTCCTGTCCCCTGGTCCCCAACCCATGCAGGTGCCTCATTTCCTCTCATTCCCTGAAGTTATTCCTCTAAGAACCTGGTGATATTTTGCAGCTCACTTGTGCTTTGTCCTATTAAAGGCAACTCAAACTGCTCCACATCCCCTACACGAGCATCCTCTGAACCNAGAAGAACCTGGTGATGTTTTGCAGCTCACTTGTGATTTGTCGTTAAAGGCAACTCAGACTGCTCCACATCCCCTACACGAGCATCCTCTGAACCTGCTGTGCCCTGCCCTGCCTGGGGAGTGTCCCACTGTCCCAGCTCCTTCCCGACTGCTGCCACCACATCCCTGCTGCCAGGTAAGAGCAACCCCCCCGCACTGTGCTGTAAGGACATTTCCCCACTTCTTATTTACGGGAATCCCAGATTTCTGCCTGGGCCATCTGGGAGCTCCCAGATGCCAACCAGACCCGGGGCATTTTCCCCTCCCAGAGCTCTGGATTGGCCGGAGCGAAGGGAAACCCTCACCATCCGCGTTCCGCTTCAGCCTGGGCTGGGAGGCGGCTGATGCTGCTGCAAAGGCCCTGAGGAGGATCAGGGATTTCTCCCTCTGGGAATGTCCCTGGCTGCTGTAGGCGGCCGCGACGCTCCTCCTGAAGTCCTCCCGCACTGCCTGCGGGGGCACAGGGACCAGGGCAGAGGGTGCTGGGTCCCCCAGCCTCGGAGCTGACCTGGCTGGTGGACATCTCCCCCCGAGGAGAGACCTTACCTCGGCCACCAAACTCAGCGTGGTCTGGTTCAACGCCAGCACGAGCGGCCCCAAATCTTGCAGAGTCCGTAAATCCCAGCTTGAAGGATCCCTGCGGCAGCAGCAGAAGGACCAGCTCGGCATCCCCGGGGGTGCGCACCCCTCCTGCCCGTCGCCCACCCCTCCAGGAGCAGGAAGGTTCCTCACCCGTACGCTGTGTCTCCCGTGAGGAGCAGGGCATTGAGGGCGTCCTGCTGTGCCCCCGTCAGCGCCGGGCAGAGCTTCAGATTGTCCAGGATGGCGGGACCCGAGGCCGGGATGGTGCCCGGCTCCAGGTCACACACCAGCGCCCCGAGGCTGCCGAGCTGCTGCGGCTCCAGGCGGCTGCCCCGCACCCTCTGCGAGAGACCAGCCAGCCTCGTACCCCGCCAGGTGCGGGGTGGGGGTCCCTGCTCACCCCCTGTGCCATCCCCACTCACCAGGCAGGTCAGTGCCCCGCGGAGCAGCCGCGTCCTCCGGGATGAGCCCCGGGGCAGCAGATCCAGGTTCCCGCGGGATGCTCGGGCGTAAAATTCCCTGCAGGTACCAGCGGGCACCTCGGACGGGCTGTGGGGACCAGGAATGGTGGGGGGAGCGGGGTGAGGGATTTTGGTGGGCACGGGGGAGTTGGAAACTCTTTCACTGAGCTGGGGAGGTCTCGGGCACAGGAGGATGTTGTCCAACCCCGTGGCTCCTGAGGGATGAGAGGCAACCGGGGGATCCACAGGGCTGGGACTGCCCTGTGCAGGTCGGAAGGTGCCCACAGCCACAGCTTGGTTCCCTGGGGCGTGCAGGGGCCACGCCAGCTGGCGCTGGATGCTGGGATCCCACCCCAAACCCACAGCATCCCTCTGGATACTCACTTAAAGAAGAGCAGCAGGTCCGATGGGAAGCTGCCGAAATTGGCCGTCAGGTTCTTGGCAGCGAGGAGCCGGGCCAGGCAGGAGAGCTGGGCACGGACACCGGGCTGGTCAATGCCAAGGCGGGGAGAGTCCCCCCGGCACCCCCCGGCTCCGTGGGGTTTGCAGCCCCCTCCCGCCCTGCCCACCTGGGCGCTGCTCAGCTCCCCTGGTTCCCTTTGCAGTCCCCGGGCGAACGCGAGGATGTCGGCAGCGGGCGGGTCGCCGGTCGGGATGCACGGGAATTCCATCGGGAGCCAGGATGGGAGGCTGCGGGGACGGGAGGCTGAGGTTCACCACCCGCCTGAGCTCCCCAAAATCCCCTGGAGGACAAACCCCATCGTTCCCTTGGGAAAACCCTTTGCCCTGAGCAAGGCTGCGTGCGGTAAGTGGGGATAACGCGGCGTGTCGTGAAAATGTCCCCTAAAATCAGTGCCAGGGTGTTGCCATCCCCACGGCCGGGTGGGTGCCCACCATATCCCGGGATCTGGGTGCGGGAGAAACAGCAGTGCCTGGATTTCAGCCGAGGGGAAGCTCCCGCTGCAGCCCCGTCAGGGAAGGAGAATTCTCGGTGTGTTTGTGTTTCAGCAGGAGCCAAACCCACCGGAATCCCGGCACGGAACCGGCTGCACGGGGCTGTAAATCGTCCCCGCCCCGGTGACCCGGCACAGCGGCAGATGTGGGGACAAATTCACCCCGCCGGACCGCCCGGAACCTCCCCAGTCCTCAGAGCCCCCGCCGGGGCTGGCACTTACTGGGGATGCTCAGCGTTGGCCAGGACGGCTCCAATGATCAGGGCAGCCTGGGGAGAGGATGGGGGATGCTCAGCTCCAGCAAGGAGTGGGAAGAAGGGATTTGAGATGCAGGGAATGGGATCTGGCCCGGCTGGAGCACCCAGTCTGCTGCCCGTGAGCCACAGACAGGAACTGCAGCAGCCCCTGGGTTACTTGTGGGGACAAAAGCCACCACAGCCACTCTCAGGAGTGGGGACACTTGGGTGGGTCTGTCCCTGCTTCCCTGAGCGGGTTTGGGGCCAGGGAGGCTGCCGGGCGGAGGGTGAGGGATGGGACAAGGACAGGGCCATGCTCTGCACGGGGGGGACAGCGGGAGGTGGCGGCTGTGCCTCCCTGGAGCTGAGCACTGGGGGAATGGTGGCAGCTCCAGCAGCAGCTGTGGAGTTTTGGGAAAGGCCTGGCACGGCGGGAGCCAGCGGAGCCGGCAGGGACTCACCGCTGCGGCTTTCACCGGGCCTGTGGAGACACCTGCAAGGAAGCAGGAGCAGGTTAGGAGACATCCATGAATTATGTACAGCTGGTCGCCGTTGTTCCAAGCAGCTCCAGGTTTAAAGTGTGGGAAGAGCCTTTCCTTTGCTAATTTAACGTTTAGGGAATGCTGGGGATCGCTGTGCAGAGAGCAGCCCCCAGCCCGAGCACACCGGCTCCCTCCAGGTGGGTATGGAAGACAAAAAGGGATAAATCCGTCCCTGGAAATCTGTCTGTGCAGGTCTATCCCCGGGTAAAGCCTGTGGATGCTGAGGGGAGCGGGAGGCAGAGCGCTGGGAGTGCCGAACCGAGCGGGATCGGGATGAGGGGCAGCACAGCTGGAGCGTCCCTGGTGCCGGGGGGTGCCTGGGGGTCCCGGGGCAGTTTTTGGGGGCAGGATGTGACTCACGGAGGCAGAGGGTGGCGGCTGCCAGGGCTGGGGCTGCCCACACCATGGTGCTGGTGCCGGGGCTTTGTCCTTGGAGCGGGTCTGGAGAGCCGTGTCCCGCACTTGGAATCGTTGGAAGGTGCTGCAGGTCCTGATTCTGTCACCCAGCACCGGGGCTGGAGCTGTGGGGTCGGGGGCTCTCAGAGTGCCCACCCCTGCTCTGTGATGCTGCACAGACCCCCCCATGGCCAACGGAGAGATTTTAAATCCTATATAATAGAAAACAGGACTTTCCCCGCCCATTATTAAAAGAAACCCCACAACTGTCCCCCCTCTGACACCCCGTGCTCCGCTCCTGCAGGGACAGGGTCCCGCTCCATCCCCCAGCTCCTCACCAGCACAGACTGGGAGAAATCCAGTGCAACCCAGCGGGGGAGCCCAGCAGGTGTTTCCCACCCCTCCACGCCCCACAGGACGATCCCCTGATAGAAAATCAATCCCTGCTCCCGAAATTCCCTCCGGCTGCCCACAGCAATCCGTTATCGCCGTTTGAACTCAACACAAGGAATTTTGCCCCGTAAACCTCATTTTCCCCCCGAGATCCTACCGTGGCTGTGCCGAGCCGTCCTCCTCCTCCTTGCCCAGGGGGATTTGGCTCCGTGGTGGGAGGATTCGGCCGGGAAGGTGCTCCCGGGGCTGGGGCAGGGGCTGGGCAGCGCCGGGAGCGCTCGGCACTTTATCTGTGTGGGGTGGGGATGTTGCTCCGCACACGGGGTGTGACGGGGCAGTTTCTCAACTCTGTTTTGTCAGGCTCCTTTCCTTCTCCCTGGTTTTGGTCTGGGGTTGTTTCCTATTCCTTGGTAAAGGGTCACTTTGAACTGCGGGTTCGGCTGAATCCAAAGTGAACCCAGAAGGGGTTAAAGCCTCTGGTTTGGGAGTTTCTGTGCTCCTGAGGGGGATAAAGGTGCTCCCGGTGAGGGGAGAACAGCTTTTTAGAGCTGCTTAGGGGTTTATTTTATAGAGCAGCTGGGGTGCAGAACAGATGAGTGCTCAGTGATGGGCTCAGCACCCTCTGGGAGGTGCTTCCCCCGTGCCTCTCCTTTTTCTCTGGATCACAGCCAACCCCATTTCCTTTTTTACAGCTTTTTCCCTGATCATGCTCCAAAAAATGCTGTCCAGCACGTGCCACGAGAAGGAGACCAACACCAAAGGAATCAGCTCCTTCCCGAGGCTCGGAGGTGACAGCCCGGAGGAGCTGTGAGCACAAACGTTATCTGAGCGTTTATCCCGGGAAAAGGGAAGGGTGAGAGCGGGTGGCTGGGCTGGAGCAGGGCTGCACCGCCCTCTCGGCCAGGTTTGGGGGTCCCAGCCCTCACCGGGGGTCCCTGGAGCTGCTGGCACAGTGCCAAGAGGGGTTTGTCACTCCCTGGAGCTCCTGGCCGTGTCCTGTCCCCAGCCCCGTCCCCCAACCGGTCCCGCAGCCCCAGGGCTGGGTCAACGCCCGCGGGTGTTGCTGGTTTCTATTTTGGAAGGATTTGCTGTAAAAATAGCTCCTGTTGGGGTGGTAAAATTACAGAAACTTGTTTGCTATGAGGCTGCTGGAGGGACACGGCCCTGCCCCGGGCTGGCTGGACAGAGGTGGCAGCAGCAGGAGGGCAGGGACACATCGGGGTCACTGCGTCCACCGTGTCCCTGCAGAGATCAAAACCGGCCCTGAAACTCCCTCAGGAGCTGCCACAGGAGGAACCTCCCTGAACTTGAACATGCGGAGGAGCATCTGCCCAAGGCTATTCCTGGGGCCATTCCCGGGTCAGTTGTGAGCTCCGACTGCATCTCCCTGTGCCAGGCGGGCTGGGAATGCTCCCCTCCCTTAACCAGCTGCTCCCTGCCCTTGCCAGGCTCATAATCTTAAAAAAATTCTCCAAGTCTTGAAGAGTGCAAGTAATTCCTTCGGGTCTTCAATCAGTTTTCCAACTGCTGCAACCTGAGGAATGAGTTCTGTGTTCAGGAGTTCCATAGAAATCAGAGACAGGGAATGGTTTGGCTTGGGAGGGACCTTAAAGCCCACTCAGTGCCCCCCCTGCCGTGGGCAGGGACACCTCCCACTATCCCAGGCTGCTCCAAGCCCCGTCCAGCCTGGCCTTGGACACTTCCAGGGATCCAGGGGCAGCCACAGCTTCTCTGGGCACCCTGTGCCAGGACCTGCCCACCCTCACAGCCAAAATTTCCTTCCCAGTATCCTACCCATCCCTGTCAGTTTGAAGTCATTCCCCTTTGTTCTGCCCCTCCATCCCTTGCCCCAGTCCCTCTCCAGCTCTCCTGGAGCCCCTTTAGGCCCTGGAAGGGGCTCTGAGATCTCCCTGGAGCATTCCCTTCTCCAGGCTGGACAATCCCAGCCCTCCCAGCCTGGCTCCAGAGCAGAGGGGCTCCAGCCCTTGGAGCATCCCATCAATGGATGGTTCCTGGTGGCAGCTTTCCCTTTGCACCCCCTAAACCCCCTCAGCCCTGGGGCTGCCCCCCACCCTCTTGCCAGGCCGTGTTCCCAAACCCGGAGCTTTTCCCCTTTGCCCTGTGGTGTGGGACAATCCCAGCGGCTGTGCGGTCCCGGAGGGCGGGGCCAGGCAGGGCCAGGACGGGGCAGTGCCGCCCGCCCCAGCTCCTCCATCACCCCCGGCCATCGCTGTTACCAAACCCGGGCGGGCTCTGGGGCCGCTCATCCCGGCGGTTTCGGCCGGGGCAGTTCCAGCAGGGCGAGCAGGAATTCTGCTGCTCACAGAACAGGTTGGCCGGGTCCGAGCCGCGGGGCCGGTCCGGGCTCATTCCTGGAAGCCCCCGGGAGCGCGGGACGGATCCAGAGACCGAAGAGCGAAGGGCAGAGACACGTTTAATACAGAAAATACACCAACACGGGAACTGCGGGGTGCACAGGACATCACAGCCACGCCACAGCCCCGGGGCACGAGAGGGGTCACAGCCCCGCGGGCAGGAGGGAGCAGGACGGGGACACGGACGCGGAACGCAGGCGGGAAGGACGCCTGGAAAACCCCTGCAGGGTAAGGAAAATTCCCATTTATCTGTGGTGCTGGGGAAAAGCAGCACACGAAGGGTGGGGCGGGGTGCGGGGGCTCCTCAGTGCAGTCACAGGGTGGGCTCGGGGTGCCAGCCCCTTCTATGTCCCCATGTCACCACCGCTCATCCCGGCCGCCTTCCCGGCAGGGACCGCTCCCACAGCGGGGCCTCCGGGAAGGCTGAGTCCCCCCGGTGACGTGCGGATGTCCCCTGTCACTCTTCAGCACCTCCCGTGCGCGTCACCCCGCGGTTCTTTGGCAAACACGTTCTTTGTGCTCGTTCCCAGCTGCGGGACCTGCCCGCCCCGCCCGGCCCCTCCCGGCAGAGGGGATGGGCAGGGACGGGGCCTGGCAGGAAGGAGAAGGGGCTCCTGCTCCTCCAGCTCCTCCGAGCCCTCTGGCAGCAGCTCAGAGCCCACGGTGCCCGCTCAGTGCCCAGGCTGGCACCTCCGGCCCTCCCCACTCTGCAGCGGTGGCACCAAGCCACAAAAGGGACACAAGGGGCAGGTGATCCAATTCCCCGCGGGGATTTTGGTGCCTTGCGGGGTGTGTTCACCCACACGGAGAGGGCTGTGACTATTTATTGCCCCTCAGGGTGGGAATATCAGTTGTGTGAACCCCATCAGGTGCGTTTTCAACGGGATGGGACTGGTGAGGTGACAGCTCTGGGCACGTGCTGATGTGACCCTTGAAACCCCTGGGATGGGGCTGTGTGGCTCCAGCCCCGCTGTCCTGTTCTCCTCATTTCCAAACGTCCCCCAAGGGCTGCAGAGGATGAGCAGGATGGGAAGGGGAAAGCTAAGCAGGATGACCAGCAAGGCAAGGGCACTTCCAAGGAAATTTCTTGGCATCTGTCAAAGCTGAGCTCCTGCCTGCTCTTCCCAACAGTTCTCAGCCTTTCTTTCTGCTTTATCCTTTTCGTACTGCTCCAGAGCTTTTCCCGAACTGCCACCTGAAGGACCTGCCTCCAGGACCCTCTGGAAACCTGCTGGGCAGGAGCCACCCCATGGGGCCAAGACAGGACTCTTATCCCTCCTCATGTGGGTGAGCAGAAAGGGACTCGTGTCCTCTGACCTGTCTCAGCAGCGATAAATGCAGAAAAGGCAGTGCAAGTAGAAGGAATAATAAAATCCCTTAAAAAAGCTTTGGGCTGCTGGCTCTCCGACCACAGAAGTACTAAAAATACCTCATTCCCGAGACCACCCATATTTTACAAACCCTAAAAGACTAGATTCTCTTCCTACAAAATTGAAAAAAGTTTAAAACCCATTGGTATCAACTCCTTCACCTTCACCAAACCTTTAAAAACCCCCCAGGTGGGCTGAGGGAGGGAGGGGGCAAGGGACAGGGACCTCTCCATGCCCATCCCAGTCCAGTTCCATGGGACACCTCAGGACTGGGGGGCTGTGAGTGTCCCCAGGCTGTGCTCCAACCCCCAATCTCCCACCTCCCACATGACACAGCAGCGGGAGGGAAGGGAATGGGAACAGGGGACACGAACACTGGAGCTGCACCCAACACGTTCTCCCCTCCCTGTGCTGGGCTGCAATTCCACATCCAAGCCGGAGGGGTTGTGGGAATGTCCATGGCAAAGGCAGTGTCCGGCTGTGCCTGAGCCCCAGGACAGGGATGGAAAGCTTTGGGGTCACTCTAAGCTGGAATGTGACACTGACTGTGCTGCTGAGGCCCAGGACTGGGAAAGGGGCATCCCATGGCCAGATGGATGATGGACATTACAAAATAACCCCACCTCAACCGCTCCTAAAATCTGCCTGATCCCAGCCCAGGAGTGAGGGAAGCCATACAGAGTGTGCAGGTGTGGAGCGAGTGCTGGGCTCCGTGGGGACCCACTGGGACAAGGATGGAGCTGGAAGTGCAGGGATGTGCTTTGTGCTCACTCCAGAGCCCACTCAGCCAACCACTGCTCGCACCGCGCCCGCTGCTCCTCCGTCTCCTCCCTCCTGCCTTCACTCCCCGCTTCCTCCTCTCCGGCAGCACACTCGGCTTCCCGGCCCTCCTCCTCCTCCTCCTCCTTCTGCATCGCCTTGTCCTTGAGCTCCTGGATGATGTCCTCCAGCCGCTGGGTGACGTGCTGGGGCACCCAGTTGCCATCCATGGCGGTGACGAAGGGGTCGGGCGCGCACACCTCGATCAGCTCCTTCCCGGTGGGAATGCGCAGGTAGTAGGCGTGGAGCATCATCCTGTAGGGATTGCTGTCCTGCCTCTGGCTGTAGGTGAAGTCCCCCACGATGGGGTGGCCGATGGCGCTGCAGTGAACCCGGAGCTGGTGAGTTCTCCCTGGGGGGAAAGCGGCAATCAGGGACAGGGAATCCCAGAATCCCTTCTTCAGGGTACGGTGACAATGCACCTAATCACATTTGTCCCCTGAGGCAGAGAGCCCTGAGCATGGCAGTTCTCAGCTTCCCTCATCCCTTTCCAGGCTCTGCTCCATGTCAGAGCTGTCCCTGTCCCCACCTGTCAGCGGCTGCAGCAGCACTTTGGTGACAGGGTCTCCACTGTAGGATCCGTGCTCCAGCACGATCAGCTCCGACTGGCACGGCTTGGGATTCTCACAGCCTGCAACGAGATCCAGAGGGGTTTGTGATCCCACAGGGCATCCCGGGGGGTGTGGGCAGAGCAGGGAATGGGGCTGCTCACCCTCTGTCCCCTCGATGCACATCATGTGGGTCATGCCCTCCGTGGTGTTCTTCCCGATGGCGTAGCGGATCGTCATCCGGCTCCGGCTCACGTGGCCCCTCACCTGGGGACAGGAACATGGTTTGAAACTGGGCCCTCACCCACCCCTCAATGACAGGAATCACAGAAGGAGTGGGGTTGGAAGAACCTTAAAGCCCACCCGTTTCCCAAAACCCAACTCCTTGTCAGGGGGAGGGGCACCTTCCACTATCCCAGGGTGTTCCAAACCCCGTCCAGCCTGGCCTGGGACACTTCCAGGAATGGGGCAGCCACAGCTGCTCTGGGCACCCTGTGCCAGAATTCCTTCCTAATATCCAACCTAACCCCACTCTCTGGCAGTGGGAAGCCATTCCCTGTGTCCTGTCCCTCCATGCCCTTGTCCAAATCCCTCTCCAGCTCTCTTGGAGCCCCTTTAGGCACCGGACGGGGCTCTAAGATCTCCCTGGATCCTTCTCTTCTCCAGCTGAACACCCCCACCTCCCCCAGCTTTCCCTCACAGCAGAAGGCCAAGGCAGGCCGTGGCAGGGAGGGCTCACCAGGGCCAGGTAGGCTTTGGTCACCAGGCGCTCCTTGAAGCACCTGTAGGCGCTCCCCGCCGCCGCTTTGTTGAGCGCCACACACAGGGCACCGCTGGTGGAGAAATCCAGCTGGTGGCAGAACCTGGGAAGCACACGGCGGGTGAGGAGCAACCTGGGGATCTCGGGAGCGTCCCCAGCTGAGGGCAGAGCTGGGCTCGGCGCCCAGCTGCTCACCTGAAGCCGTAGTAGGTGTCAGGGTCGGCCAGCTCGGGGAAGCGGTGCTTGAGCTGGCTCTGCAGGGTCAGCGTCTCGTACCACATCTTGCTGTCGATGCGCAGGTCCCAGTGCTTGTTGACCACGATGAAGTCGGAGCTCTGGTACAGGATGGACAGGTTGTCGATGGTGCCCGGCTCCATGGCCAGGGCCCTGCGGGGGACAGAGAGAGGGGGAATTGGGGTGAGCGGGGCGGGAGGAGCTGCCAGCTGTGGGATGGGCACAGCAGCCCGGGAGAGACGGGACGGGGAGGGAGCAGGGCCTGGAGGTGGGGTATCCCAGCAGGGAATGGAGATGTACCGGTGCTGCTGAGGTGCCAGCGTCACCCTGCAACACCGCTGTCCCCCTGCCGCTGTCCCCCAGCCTCACCGGTGTCGCACCAGGTGGACGCAGGTCCCACAGCGGTACGGATGCTACAGCGGCGCTACAGCCGCCGCCATCCCGGTGTCACACCGCACGGCTCCGCCCCTGTCCCGCTGTCCTGGGGCGCCCCGGCGTCACGCGTGGATGGCCCATCCCCGTCCCGCTGTCACGCG